>JAWQFJ010007406.1:0-2500 GCA_034096865.1 Theodoxus fluviatilis
GCATTGTCCACTTTAGGGTGGCGAACTTTTGTCTCAGTGTCATATCAATTCTCTAAGTCTAATGGCTCGTGTGGTAGAGCATTGGACTCGTGGTCATGCATGACCAGGTTCGATTCTGCGCTGAAACTTTTTTCTTCTCTTTTTTCGAGAGGTTGTGGGTTCCAACCCGACCTGGTTTATTGTGTTTTTGTTCATGTGTGTTTTTTCCCCATCTTTTCTCGAGAGGTTGCGGGTTCGAACCCGATCTTTTTCATTTTTTTTTAAATATGCCAAAACCTGGAGGTTCAGCGCCAGCGGTTTTTATTACTTCAATGTGGCCGGTCTCCTGGACAAAAAGACCTCTGAGATGAAAGTTCACAGTTGGCATTTTCAAGACAGATAGACACAGAGGTCTGAAACTTCGCAAGGTAGGTGTATGTGGGGTCCTGTGCACATGGCTACCTGTTTGTGGCCATCTTGACCGCCTGACTGACCACTGGTCACATATGACTATCTCAAACGAACCATGTGTACCTTAAAAATGTTTTGGTCAAGAAATCTGTTAGTTGTAGAACGTATAATGCCCGCCAGACGCTGACACAGTTGTGAATTGTCTTTGCCGTGCATTTCATCCTTTGTGAGATTCTAAGAGGAAGGAAGGAGTGAAAGCAGAATGTTGCAATGGATGGAAAGAGAAAATCAACAGACAACCACGAAAGAAATTCCAATGATTAGAGAAGAAACATGCAAATGAGATCGACTGTGGGAGGCAGCAGGAGCAGGAAGGAGAGAAAGATGAGCAGGAAATAGAGTGATACGTCCAACTCAACAAATCATTCGTAGAAAGAGTCAAGTGAGCATGTTGTACCTTCTGGCGTGTTCAAGCCTTGTGCAACACGGACGGCTGAAGGCAGTGCGGGGGCCCCCGAGCCATCTGATCCGGAGCCCTTCACCGTCGAGGAGTCCCACTCGTTGTCAGCCGAGTCCGCTGTCATTGTATCCTGGGAAGACTTGGATGCAAGTGATGTCTTTCCACTCATGCTGGCTTCCATCTTGTCCAAAGTGTCTTGTAGGCGTTGCAGCTGTCCCTGCATTTTTCTGTGTTGCTGTTCAAGGAGTTGAAGTTTTCCGACACCGCGAATCAGCTGACGAGACATACCATTCATTTTCCTTATGAACGATTTCGCCATTCTGAAAAGAAGCCACGCCGTGGTTACTGAAAGACGATTCCAGAGTCAAATTCTTGCTAAATAAATATGTGTTGCGTATGTGACTATAGGCAAGCGCCGAAACCACTAGAGTCCCGAATGTGTTGGCGCGTCTAGCGGCAGTCACCATGTGCGATCTCTCTAGTTTTACAGTGTGTCGGCAATTCGTTTTTGAAAGGACCATATTTAATCATTCGTTTACTCGTTCGTTCGATAAGCTGTCATACTGAACACTATAAAGCCCAATCTTCCCCCTTTGGTGAGGACGAAAACGCCACGAAAATGATTCTCTGCGTTTTCTATCATGAAGGTTGTGTGTGTGTGTGTGTGTGTGTGTGTGTGTGTGTGTGTGTGTGTGTGTGTGTGTGTGTGTGTGTGTGTGTGTGTGTGTGTGTGTGAGTGATTGTGTATGTGTGTGTGTGTGTGTTTGTGTGTGTGTGAGTGATTGTGTATGTGTGTGTGTGTGTGTGTTTGTGTGCCTGTGTGTGTATGTGTGTGTGTGTGTATGTGTGTGTGTGTGTTTGTGTGCCTGTGTGTGTGTGTATGTGTGTGTGTGTGTATGTGTGTGTGTGTGAGTGAGTTTGGTGGTGGCTTGGAGGGTTGGGCGTGGGGATGTTGTCGCTACTGTCAAAATAAGTCACTTGGGAAACATGACGTTATCTTTACTTCCTAGTCCACCATGACAGTATAGATTCATGAGAACGCTTTTGAATTAAACCTAAGCGACAGCAAGGAAAGGATTTACCTGCAATCGGTTTCCAGTTGATTTTCAGGTAAAGAGCACGATGAGTATTGGCATAGTCCTGATTGTCATAATCCAGCCCTAGGAGTTGTAGCAGTTCGAATGAACGAGGGCGGCTTGCAAGCTATCCTCCCAACCCTGAATCGCACACGGGTAGCCAGCAAACATAGCATGCTCACCCAGCAACGTGCAAAGGATGCTATTTTTAACCCTTATATCACGCCACAGAGAAAACGAAAACAGCATGAGTGTCGTTCTACGGCACTGCAAGTCACCGAGAAGTTATGAGGCCGATATAAACTTTCGACCTACACTTGAAGTTGCTCTCAAAGGCGAACTGTAGTGAGTGTGTGCGCTGTCCTCAAGCTACGAGAGTTGAATGCCTGAAATATTTAATTCTTATCTCCTTCGTTTCGTCTGTCAATAGTTTGATGTCCACATTACACAATACATCAACACGTGCAAATATTCGTGGAGGATTTCTCAACGAATCCATGCAAGAAATCCGTCGTTCCCTTCGTCTACTCAACATAAATTTCTCCGTCAGACTGACCGAGTGAAGCTTATGAGT
>JAWQFJ010007410.1:0-7500 GCA_034096865.1 Theodoxus fluviatilis
TCAGACCAGTAAGTGTTTTCTTGCTGAAAGCATTCAAGAGAAGATCCGAGGCACTGGACTCTGTCGAGTCAGACAGTTTCTACATTGATTAGTCGAGTTATTGTTGACACTGTCTCGGGATTGTAATTGACTTGAAGCTGTAATATGATTGTGTTACGAGATATTGTAAACTCCTTTGAAATGGGCCGGTGGCATGAACTAATAAAATTTTCGTTCGTTCGTTCGTTCTGTGTGTGTGTGTGTGTGTGTGTGTGTGTGTGTGTGTGTGTGTGTGTGTGTGTGTGTGTGTGTGCATGTGTGTATGTGTGTGCGTGTGGACTCGCGCGCGCGCACGTGTGTGTCTGTTTGTCGGCCTGTCTGTCGGTCGGTTTGTCTGTTCGGTCAGTCGGTCGTTCGGTCGCGCTTACACACACACACACACACACACACACACACACACACACACACACACACACACACACACACACACACACGCACACACACAAGCACGCACTAGGTTTCAGATGCCTCCTGGGTGCAAATTGGAAATAATAGTTCGGACCTGATTTTTCATTCAACGTAAAAGGCAGCAAGGTCTCACATCGACATAGTGGCCGTGCTGACCAACACTTGTCTGCATTTATCTCTGTCAGCGCTGCCTCGGACGACAGCCAGTGGTAAGCAAACAGTGGGCAATTGCTTCGGGTAATAACAGTGTGTCATCACTTTAGGCTGTGTCATAGGGCACGGGGTGATGAAAGTCACGCTGACCTTGAGAACAGTGTTACACCCTTTTAAAGAAACAACGTCGGAGTTCGCAACTTAGAAAATGCAAGATATGTCATGTATTGTTGGTTTGAGTCATCATTCAGCGTTACTAGATAGTTGGGAAACATGATTAGAAATCAAAGTTTCCATAAATATTTCTCTTTTCTGCCATTTCAATGCTTTGTTTACACGACTGACAGCGCTAGTTTGGGGTGGAATTTTAACACTTGTCTGGTTTCTGTAAGCTTGTTGGAACGACCAGACGCATGCAAAAACAAGGGTGAAAGACGATCGATGAAGCTTCTACTGGAAAACGTACCTGCATCAACACAAGGCGTTTCTATAGGGCAGGGTTTGCGAGATAAGCAAGATCAAGAATTCAGATATCTGGTGATATGCTTAAGTCCTGCTGGAGAGATGGTCCTGCGCTGTTTTTGCTCTGTCGTCTTGCACCCTTCGGTGTTACTTGAAGAATATTACCTGACCACGTGCAGGAGCAGTAATACAATGTTTGCCCTTAATCCTATGGGAAGGTTGTCTTGCATTTGTCAGTGCTACTAGGAGAACGTGACGACCTCAAGACCAGAAATGAAATGTTTACCCTCGTCTTATTGGAAGGTGGTCGTGTAGTCTTTAGTTATACTTAGGGACGTGACTTGATCCCAGGACCAGAATACTAATTCTTTTTGCCCTTGTCTCACGGGATGGACTAGAAGTAAAGATATAGAAGTAAGTATCAACAACCAGTTAGTCAGTATAGTTCCCCAAGGGGCAGGAAGTGTGTGGGGGAGCTGTCGAGGTCTGCAGATGGTGAAAATAGCACGTGCTTCCACTTGGTCCAAATTGAGGGCGTCTGCCCCGCCCCCCAGGTCGTCCCTCGTGCTCAGCCCTTCTGCAGGCCGTCCTTTCCTTCCTTCTTCTTCAACACTCTTCGCAGAACTCTGAAGATCTCTGTGTGAGATTCATGTGGCATTGCCCCATTGATGTAGTTGTACTTGACGTGTGGGCTTTGTTGCTGCTCTTCATCACTCCACCTCATTCATCTCTCTTCGCTCCAGCTCCTGTTGTTCCTCTTCTTTGCGTACTTCCTCTACACCAAATAGCATTGACTGGCTTTTTTATGGTGCGGCCCTGCAGTGTCTTCGCTTGCAATAGAGTGTAGCATACAACTGTAGTGATGTAGTATTAGCAGTGGTAGTAGTAGCAATAGTGTAGTAGTAGTAGTAGTAGTAGTAGTAGTAGTAGTAGTAGTAGTAGTAGTAGTAGTAGTAGCACTAGTAGTAGTAGTAGTAGTGATAGTAGTAGTAGGAGTAGTAGTCAGTAGCAGCAGCAGTAGTAGTAGTAGTAGTCATAGTAGTAGTAGTAGTAGTAGTAGTAGTAGTAGTAGTAGTAGTAGTAGTAGTAGTAGTAGTAGTAGTAGTAGTAGTAGTTGACTCTTAGATGGACGTGTTTCGAGTAACTCCGTGTAGTACGAGCAGTCTACACGTTAAACATTCTTCAATCCCCCCCCCCCCTCCCAACCATCTGAAAGGTTGTACCAAGAAGAACAGTGTCTTCCCTGAATGAAGATCCAGCTTTGTCGGACTATGACGCCGAGTTTCGTCGCATGGATAGTTTCCATTGTTTGGTTCTGAGCTCTCGCTGAGTGTTCAAACCCGTGTCAGTTCGGGTACATATGTGTGTGGGTGAGCCCACAGGTGTCTATGGCCTTTTTATCCTCTCCTCTTGAGGTAGCACCTTGAGAGAGATTGTGCTTGTGAATGCCCATTCTTGAGTGGATATCGTATTGGGCAGAAGTTTTCGTCGATGGAGATTCGAGAACCGTCTTCGCTCATCTGCTTGAACTTGTGAGTAATTGGGTCAACTTTGGTTTCGGGTCAGTGGAATTAATCCTCTACTTTTCAGTCAAAGAGTAGACTGATAGAATTGATTGACATTTTCATTCAAATTGCATTGAATTTGATTTCACTCATGATTAAGCCTGATTAAAGAACATCTTTGATGAACAATGTGTCACGTCATGCGAGCGTGAGACAAGAGTGAGTGAAGTAATTATCCCCCCTCCACTAGTGATACCCCTAGACTAGAAAACAGAAAGAATCAGAGAATTGTGTGTGAGAGTGGAGGGAGGTGATAGTGGTAGTGCTGCTGTTGCTCGTGCCACTGTTTAACCATTACTACAAAACTCTTCTTTTATGCGGCCTGGTGTTGCTGCTGCTGAAATTACTCGTACATTTCTTTATCCTCTTGCTCTCCTTATTTTTCTTTTTATTGTTTCCTCCTAGCTGGCTCTTCCTCCCTAGTCTATTCCCTTTTCACTCTTCTTCTTGTTCCTCCCATCTCTTGATGCTGATTCATCATTGTTTCCGATGGCGAACCAAAGCAAAGCATGCTGGACAGGGTGCTGACACGTGTGTATTGGAAGCAAAGAACACAACGGAGCCCGTGTGTGTAAGGGTGGGGCTCCCCCCTGTGGATGCTTTGACAGAAACTGAGGCGTGGGGAAGGAGAGATACTGCAGACTCTGCAGGCACCATTGATGCACGTTCTATTCATGGGTTTAAAAAAACTCTCCCTACGTGATGATCGTTTCATAGGAATCAATAAATTAAGGAATCAAAAGAATTAATGATGAATAAGTGTTACGGCCTATCTACCTTTGTAAGATATGTAAGGCCATCGATTACTAAAGCTCTAGAGCTGTTTAGAGTAAGAGCAAATCAGGACATGAGTTCGATAGCTATTCGCCTTTAACGAAACGCGCACAGAGACGCGATGGGTCTATTCTTACTCCCAGCCCACAAGGGGAATATCCCATCTGCTACCTTGCCTCAGCTGTAGGCTACCCTTCAATCTCACATGTAATTTCACCTTCATTCAGTGGCGTCGTTCTGTCCATCTTCATTGCCACTCCTTGCATGGAAGTGCTTTCTTATTGTCTTCACTCCTGCGTCCTATGACTGCCATTTCCATCTGTCGTGTCAGCCCTCATCCTCTACGTCCATTGCATATGCACCTCTCCAGACAGGTTCACCTACTTCCTCACTTTCTCGGCCCTCTTTCTCCAAACAGGAAAATGGAGACTGTAATTTGCTTTTTCTCTAACCAGCTCTAGCGATTTTTGTGATCAGTGGCCTTACTTAGCATACGAAGGGTGATAGGTGAAACAAATTCATTCACTCATTCATAGACTTATTCATTTATTCTTTCATTCATTCATTCATTCGATATTTCACTCATTCATTCATTCATTCATTCATTCATTCATTCATTCATTCATTCATTCATTCTTTAATTCTTTAATTCATTCTTTCTTTCATTCTTTCATTCATTCTTTCATTCATTATCCCACTTGGTTCAATGATTCTTGCCAGTGGGTTAGAAGGATGAGGGATGTATTCCTCCACTGACTTAATTGCTCCTTCTCCTGCTTTTCCGTTTCTCGTTGGGGTTCTCGTATCAGTTAACGTCAACCCTTACTCTTCGTCCCGATGTTCTTTCTGTCAGTAATCCCCAGTGTGTGTGTGTGTGTGTGTGTGTGTGTGCGCGCGCGTGTGTGTGTGTGTGTGTGTGTGCGTGTGCGTGTGCATGTGTGTGTGACTGATAGTATGATTACGATCATGAGTGTGTGCGCATGTGCGCAAGCGTGCTTATATGCATGTGTGCACAAAACAGCCGACCCTTCTCCTTGAAAGTGCGAGCTCACTTGATCTTACTCATTCACACCGGAGAGAAACGCACATTAGCAGAAATAAGCATTTATTTCGATGAGAGCTTGTCAGTGTGGGAAGGGTTTAAAGTAGTTCGAAAGAGGAATGAACATCTGTGGAGCTCTCATTTTATCTGATCAGCAGTTGTTTCCACATTCCATTCCCCTGTACCCCCACATCCCACCACGCATGCCCATTAGAATGTCTCTTGCCTCCCCTTCTCCATCTTTCCTTCCGTCTGAGTTTCCTCTCCCCATGACCTACTTCTGTTATCTTTCTACGTCACAACTGTTTTTCATCACTTATCGAAACACTTTCCTTCCGCTGCCTTGTGTTCATTTCGTCCCTCACTCCATTTCTGGCTTCCTCCTCCCGTTCCAAACTCTAAACCACTTCCCCACTCCCATTTCCCTTCTTCTCCTTCACATGTCTTCCAGGGTTGTTGCTGTTGAGAGAGGCAGCCTCTCTGGATCGCAACGGACTTCCGGTACTAAAACTGTGATGGTCTTTCTTGCTGCAGTGAATAAAGTCCAAGTGTTCCCGTGCTGTACGTGCTGGCACCGACTGGTGGATTTTTCAAAGCAGCTCTACCAAGCTATAGCATCTGTGATAATGCGAGAGTTTGCAAGCACAGACGCATACACACACACGCACGCACGCACACACGCACGCACGCACACACACACACGCGCGCGCGCGCGCACACACAGACACACACAAGCATCCAATAACAGTGATTTTTGTTGTTTTTATACAAATGAGATGAATCCAAAGCAAAATATTAATATTTGAGTGTTTGAGGTAATTAGTATCGGAATTACCTACATCTTCGAACCGTTTTTCCTCCTTCCAAAAACTTTCTCATAGATTTCTTTTGTGTTCCACTGCAATAGGCCTTTGTGAAAACAGTTCTTTTGTCAATACAAGAGCAGAAAGAAATGACTGCAACTCTTGCCAATGACAGAAACGGCTACGAGGGGTTTCTATTAAATGTAAAGGGGCTCTTTATTACACAATTGTACAGAAAAGCACCTGTCTACATCTGCTCCCACCCAAACGATAGTAGTTAGCTCTGCTTCCGCCTCCATTTTCATACACATTTCCACCACCTTTCTCCTCCGTCTTCCAATATGCCATTGCAGTTCTCGATGCTACCACGCGTCTGTGAAAAATTGGACTCGAGTCGCTTGACACAAGGAATAGGGGAACGGACTCGCTGCAAATAGGCATTTTGGCTGGAGCTAGTCTGAGTACAGTTCTTGTGTCCATGCATTGGGATTCATTAATGCGGAAATACAATGTTGGAAACCCGAATGTTGCTGGTTCAATATGCTGAGAGAGTGACTACCAGTCGCGTCTGTTTTCTACCACCTACGGCTGACCTGTAACGTCGATTGAATGAGCTCTGTAACATGCAGACTGGTAAACAACAAAGGAGTATTGGCAAACACTAATGACAGTATTGTAGACGTTTTCTAAATCTGTTTCCTTCTTTGTTGTTAACATAGAGAAAAAAGAGGAAGGTTAGCATCGACAGCAGATTTGCTCCATTTCCTTTTTAGATTGGCAATGTTCTGGAGAGAGGGAGAAAATACTTTTGTCCACATTTAAAGCACACGAAGTGAATGAGTATAAATAAATTTGTCACATTAGAGACGATACGATCTCGTCAACCAGAAGGTGTTACTCAACCGCTGTAAGCTGTTTTACGTACTCTCTGACCTCCAGATATGTCGTAACGCTGCAAAATGGGTCAAAGATTGCACGGGTGTTTCGTATCTCTCCTTGCTGAAGTTGTTGCGGTCTCGAGAGAGAGCATCATGGTCATTGAGCTTGGCCCTAAGTAGCCGCAGTACAGTACTCCATTCTCTGGCACTTCAGACTGACCCATACAGCGCGCGTGCTGGAGCAGAGTGGGTGCTCAGGGTATACTAAGGACTGGGTGGAGCTTATCTGGCGACATCAGGCGTGCTAAGACACGCTCTGTGATAGCAAACTGGGGGAAAGTCAAGCGAGAGGTGACGCCTACGCCAGGACAGACTACAGTTCTAGACAAGAGAGAGAAAAAGTTGGGTCTGTCTTTCACGCCTCGTTAAGAGTTTTTGTTTTGCCTGATCTGAACAAGAGGCATTGCTGTAGCTGTGAGCGTGATTCTTTATCAGTCCTAATCTGTCGTGACCGATCTTTTTTTCCTTGGCATGTTGTTCTGTGTGGCCGTGGTTTATTTTATCCTTGTCGTTTCTCGGGCTGGTATCGACTTGCTTCATTTTCCCAGATGAATCTCTTTCTGTCTACACCTTGTTTCCTTTTCAACCACTCCTCCCTTTCCTCCTAGTTTTTCTGTTCAAGATGCCACTAGCTACTCATCGCTTCTGCTGCTGTTGCTGGTTGTTCTTATCTTTTTCTCTCTTCATCCATCCCCCTACCCCACCCTTTAGTTCTACTTTTCCTTCTTTTCGATCTTCTGTTTCTGCTGCACCTCCTTATTGAGAAACAGTGAACAACAACAATTACAACAACACCAACACTAGTAACAACTACACCAACAAATACCAACATCAACAGCAGTTGCTGCTGATGCAACAGCCGCAACGATTTGTCGCAACAACCACAGCAGTAGCGGCAGGAAAAAGTGCATGTAAAAGGCGATGATTGCACAGAAATGCTGAGCTGGCTGCCAGGAAATAGTGCTAGGGACAGATGGTGACCGGAGCTGACCGCAAGCTGCCCCACCCAGTCTCCAGTCTAGTCTGGGGAAGCGGAACTCGAGGGTTATTCTTGGCGGCGATGCTGGTTGTTGCTTCTGCCGCCGAGACTGCTTGCTGTTCCTACTAGATGGCTGGACGTCAGCCCAGGTCATTTGTGAATGGAGAGCTTGGCCTTTCCTTCGTCTCAGTAGGCGGAAGATGAGAAGCCTTTTGTTTTTGCTCTTACCCACGCCATGTGTTGCCCATGCGGTGGCTGTGTTCGTGAGGGTCTGTGAAGGGGGCAGGCCAGGCCAAAACAACCACAGCACAACGTGGTTCCATGAGCTGACTAGGCA
>JAWQFJ010007410.1:15000-17500 GCA_034096865.1 Theodoxus fluviatilis
TCGCCCGACCTATTGATAAGAGAGTTTATATTACAGTAATCGCAGATGTAGCTTTATTACGAGTGGATATTTTCGTTTTATGACCAGAACACTTGGATTGCAATGTTGTTCGAAGTGGATTATTTTCTTAAGACTTCGTATTTGCATGTCATGACTTTAGCTCACAGGTGAGGGAGCCCACACATTTGACGGATTCATACCGCTGCCACGTTTTCCCAGATTTACCACAAGTGGGTAGTCGAAAAGAGAAGTGTAAAACTTACCTAAACTTTGTTTTCTGTAAAAATATGTGAAGCTTGCATGTTAGGAAAAAGATGTGGTGGTTTTGCGGAATGTCTCTATACTGTTACTGTCTTCCTCGTAGGCCGCCTTCAGTCGTGACCGACAATTGATCCTGGTCCTGAAGATGTTACCAGGTCGCGGACAGCTATGCCTGGAGTGGCAGTCTCTGTCAGAATGGATGTATTCGAAGTTGCTGGCGTCATCCCGATGCATCTTTCCCTCCTCGAGTGCGTCTGTCCTCCTCCAGCCTCCGGAGTCTCATCTCTTCCTTCCTCAGTATTACGTTCTTGCTGGGTCCAGAAACTATGTCACACAATGCCCTGTCGTCATGCTGATGCGATGTCTGTGACCAAGTTAGTCGCTATAGGAGCTAGTAAAGGACTGATACAGCGACCCAAACAAAATAAAAACTTTTCCGTGATCTTTTACAGGCTCGTACGTCAAAAGAGTTATGTCTGGTCTTTATCTTTTCTCGGGCTCCTAGTAGGTTGGTGATATCAATAGACCCACCCTATACAATCTGTAAAAGTCGAATAACTAGGGAAACCGAGAATGGGTTTCCTATTAATTAATCGGCTCTAGTGATTCTGGTGCTCAATGGCCTTGCAAAGCCCACAAACCACAGGCAGCAGAACTTCAATCATTTATCCATGAACAGTTCATCGGTGTTACA
Organism: Theodoxus fluviatilis; assembly: GCA_034096865.1. Taxonomy (NCBI): domain Eukaryota; kingdom Metazoa; phylum Mollusca; class Gastropoda; order Cycloneritida; family Neritidae; genus Theodoxus; species Theodoxus fluviatilis. Next base: position 15,956 of record JAWQFJ010007410.1, read on the forward strand.
GTGAATGTCACAATGACATAAGTAAACACAGCACATCAGATTACGAGTACAAGTGAGTGGAGATGCACCGATATCCGTTGGCTGTGCTGGGACGCCGGCGACCATATCTTATGTAAAACGTTTAAGCGGAGATTATTCTGAGATGAGAGGAGAGTGCTGGTTGAAATTCAGGAGAAGACTCTTGCTGATCTGAGGAGAACCTACCTTGATTTTCTGGCACAGCGTCAACAGCTTGTAACCTCCACACCCCAAGATGCTTTTCACGGGCTGCCGAGTGCGAGCGCGCTCCTGATAGTGCGGGAAGATACGCGGCCACGTCAAAGCCCACTCAGGACGCCTAATGAGATTAGGTGTGTGGGAAAGGTGCCTGATAAGCGCGTCGTCCTCCATTGGGAGCCGACGCCCTTTCCCATGACTCCTGCGCCCGAGATGCGAGACCTTGGTGTCCTGGCTGCACTGAATAGCTTTTTCAGCCGCCACACGTCAACTCTCTTCACTGCAAATAATTATATAGCTATCGTCCTTTCTATCACAAGTAATCCTTCTTTACTCCATATTTATATCCAACCCCAAACCCCATTCCCCTCCTAACCTTCCTGCGTCATCTGCAAATAACAAAAGTTGTTCATAGTCTCTGTTAACTCTCCCCTTTTGAAAGACCACAGTTCAAGATAGGAAGACTGCACGTAGATCGTAGCGTTTGATGAAGCAACCGCCACAAGGCACAGTTCTTGGGTGTGTTATTAAGACGAAGACAAGATAAAACAAGGACACAAGAGTTATGAAAATGGCCCAAAGTTTTGACTAATAAGTATTTCGTCAGGCACAGGAGGTAAAACTGTACCATTTGTTCGTCAGCCTGTAAGTACACAAGTTTTACGCACTTCTGCTTTTTGCCTGACGAACTCTTTTTCGTCGAAAATGTGCTCGTGTCTCGTTTATCTTGTATCATTGGTTTGTTATCTTGTCTTCTAGTTAATAACAAGACCATAAATCCTTACGTTATGTTGTTTGCCTTCTCCCCAATTGGCTCCTCCCATTATCTTCCTGCATTTCGCCTTTTGTTCTCCTCGTAAATCACTACTCATTTTCTTATTTCCCTTTTAACATATGTATTAATGAAGTAAGTTACGTTTCGTATCTATTGTTGAATTATTCATTTCAATTCTCCATTCAAGTCGTCAACTTCATCTGCGGAAGTCGATCCCCTCCTTCAACACACCGCAGTCGTTATAATCTGTTCTGTCTGCACCTGTCTTCGCTTTTTGCTGCAGCAGATGTCTCACTCACAGCATAATCTGTCTCATTTTTCTGCACTAGTGGCTCCACCTGGTGCTTTGGCTGCACGGGTTTGCCTCTTGCTGTCTCTGGCAGTTTTGACAGTCACAACATGTGTGGTGTCTCTCATCAACACAAGCCTACGTAGCCGATTCCATGTTTTAGTTTATATTTTCCTGGCCCTACGTATTCCTGATAACAAATTTTGAAAAGTGCATACCTGAGTACAAAAAAACAACAACTGAAAATCCTTGAACGAAATGTCAT
>JAWQFJ010007411.1:2500-5000 GCA_034096865.1 Theodoxus fluviatilis
AAGTGATGAGTTGCATGCTTGGCTGCGTCTGTCTGTCTGTCTGTGTGTCTGTCTGTCTGTGTGTGTGTGTCTGTCTGTCTGTGTGTCTGTCTGTGTGTGTGTGTGTCTGTCTGTCTGTCTGTGTGTCTGTCTGTCTGTGTGTCTGTCTGTGTGTCTGTCTGTGTGTCTGCCTGTCTGTGTGTCTGCCTGTGTGTCTGCCTGTCTGTGTGTCTGTCTGCCTGTCTGTGTCTCTGTCTGTGTGTCTGTCTGCCTGTCTGTCTGTCTGTCTGTCTGTCCGTCCGTCCGTCCGTCCGTCCGTCTCTCTCTCTCTCTCTCTCTCTCTCTCTCTCTCTCTCTTTCTTTCTTTCTTTCTCTCTCTCCCTCTATATGTCTCTCTGTATTTGTCTCTGTCTCTTTCTGTCTGTCTGTCTGTCTGTCTGTCTGTCTGTCTGTCTGTCTGTCTCTCTCTTCCTCGCTCTCACTCGTTTACTCGTTTACTCATTCGCGAGCGCGCGCGCACGCACATAAACACACACATACACACACACACATACACTCTCTCTCTCTCTCTCTCTCTCTGTTGCTTTGTCACACGTTTCTCCAATAACTCTTGATCTTGTGATTAGGTCTTACCTGGTCCTGAAGTGTTGGGAAGGTCCGTCAGACCTGCAGAGAGACAGGGAATGCACGTCACAAGCAGGCCGGGCACTAAGGGGCAGCCTCTGCTTCGCGATTACCAGGACGGGTTTCCTAGGATCCTAGGATGAGGAGGCGCTAGCGAACAAAGTCACAGGCAATCCAACCGAGGCGTGTTTCGTTCCAAAACGTGTTCAAACCATTCGCTCGCTCCCCCGTGACGAATAAAAATGTCTTCGAGCTGGATAAAACTGGAGAGTCGTTCACCCGACGGGCAAGTGAATTAAAAAAAAGAAGGAAATAATAAGATAAGATAAAGCAATTAAATGCTGTATCCAACTGTCACACATCTGTCAGAGATAAGTCAAGGCCGGTTTGAGTGAGAATCACATTGTCTCGCCCACTCCGTCCTAATAAATATTCAAGAAATCTGGCGCCAGAAGTCCCCCCTCCCCACCCCCCACCCCCCGATTTACTCACCATGTTGGAGCGAGCGAATGGTTTGAGCACATATGGAAAGGAAGCGCGCCTCAGTTGGATTGCCTTGGATTAACTTTGCCAGCTTATCCTAGTCCTGGGAAACTGGCCTCAGACACGAGTGTGCATTGCTGTCTATGTACAGGATGGAACCCTGCACGCCGTAGTCGCTGGAGGAGTGTCCTAACCAGGGAGCTGAGATAGTGTTGGAGCGATATAAAGAGGTATCTCGATGACCAGGGGGTAAATGTGTGCGGTTTGAGCATTCATCAATGAGTGAAAAAAGTCGTAATATAAAATAGAGCACCTTTACCTTTACCTAAATATGGGCTACAAGAAGCTATCCATCCATCCATCTATCTGTCCATCGCTCCATCAATCCATCCATCCATCCATTCATCCACCCACCAATCCATCCATCCATCCATCCACCTACCAATCAATCCATCCATCCATCCATCCATCTATCCATCCATCCATTCATCCATCCATCCATCCATCCATCCATCCATCCATCCATCCATCCATCCATCCATCCATCCACTCATCCATCATCCATCCATTCATCCACCCACCAATCCATCCATGCATCCGTCCATCTATCCATCTATGCATCCATCAGTCCACTCAACCATCCCTTTATTCATTCATCCACCAATCCATCCATCTATCCACCAATCCATCCAACTCTCGTCAATTAATCCATGTATCCATCAATCCATTCATCCATCCATCCATTCATTCATTCACTCACCTATTCAGTCATTCACCACTCTGTCCTCTCTCATTCCCTCCGCCTTACCGACACAGAGGCCGCAGGAGACGGGACATAGCCGCGGTACGAGCTGGTTGTCCTGGCAGAAGTTGCTCTGCTGGAAGACACCGCACTCGCTGTCGTGGTCGAAACAGGCGTCCACGGGAGGAATGAAAGCTGTCCAGGAAGAGCAACGGTTGACAAGAAAGAACGACAGGAGGAGGAATAAATACAGCCATGAAACCTCCATGACATAAAAATATCTGTCGCCGTCAGATTGTCGAAACTTTTTTTCTATACAAGTTGGTCGAACCGTTTCGATTGCATTTATGTCATTCTTATGACAGTCTTGATACTTTTATGCATTCGAGAAACTGTCCATAACAGGAAATTCCACTGTCGTAGATTTCTTTTGCGTAAAACAATCGCAGCATTTACAAAGTAATTTGCGACAGAAATTCATCCATTCTTTTTCAACATATTCTAGAAAAGAGAAAGACATGATTGTTTTTCTTTAGTCGCTGAAGAGAATCGAACGGTTCCATAAACAAAGTATAACCATACAATATGCCAGAAAAATAGTATGAATAAATCCTATCTCCATATACTATAAATATGCCTGTTTATGAAGTGGGAAATTATAGCCTGGACAAG
>JAWQFJ010007411.1:7500-13935 GCA_034096865.1 Theodoxus fluviatilis
GTGGAGTGGAGAGGAGTGTGTGGTGTGGTGTGGTGTGGTGTGGAGTGCTGTGGTGTGGGGTAAAGTAGAGTGGAGTGGAGTGCAGTGCAGTAAAGTGGTGTGGTCTGGTGAGGTGCTGTGCGGTGCGGTGTGGTGTGGTGCGGTGAGGTGTGGTGCGGTGCGGTGCGGTGTGGTGCGGTGAGGTGTGGTGCGGTGCGGTGTGGTGCGGTGCGGTGTGGTGTGGAGTGAAGTGGTATGGAGTGATGTGGAGAGAAGTGGAGTGGTATGAAGTGATATTGAGTGGTGTTGAGTGGAGTGAAGTGGTGTGGAGTGGGTGTTATTGAGTGGAGTGAAGTGGTATGAAGAGGAGTGGCCTGGTGTGGTGTGAAATGAAGTGGAGTGGAGTGAAGTAAGTGGAATGGAGTGGAGTAGTGTGGAGTGGAGTGGAGTGTAATGTGGTGTAGTTGAGTGTAGTTGAGTGGTGTGCAGAGGAGTGGATTGGAGTGGAGTAAACTGGAGTTAAGTGGAGCGAAGTCGTGTTGTGTAGAGTGGAGTGGTGTGGAGTGGTGTGGTGTAGTGTGACATGGAGTGGAGTGGAGTGGATTGGAGTAAAATGTAGCGAACTGGAGTGGTGTGGAGTGGAGTGGAGCAGAGTGCAGTGGAGTGGTGCGGAGTGGTGTGGAGTGGAGTAGAGTGGTGTGCAGTGAACTTGGTGGACTGGAGTGGAGTGGTATGGAGTGAAGTAGAGTGCTGTCAACTGAAGTGGTGTGGAGTAGAGTGGAGCAGAGTGCAGTTGAGTGGTGTGGAGTGGAGTGGAGTGGAGTAGAGTGGAGTGGAGTGGTGTGCAGTGGAGTGTGCAATGGAGTGGTGTGGAGAGGTGTGGTGTGGAGATGTGTGGTTTGGAGTGGAGTGCAGTGGAGTGCATTGGAGTGCAGTGGTGTGGACTGGAGTGGTATGGAGTGGTGTGGACTGGGGTGATGTGGTGTGGAGTGGAGGAGAGTGGTGTGGAGTGGAGTGGAGTGCAGTGGAGTGGAGTGCAGCGGAGTGGAGTGGAGTGCAGTGGTGTGGGGTGGAGGGGTGTAGACTGTGGTGGAGTGGTGTGGAGTGTAGGGGAGTGATGTAGAGTGGATTGGAGCAGAGTAGACATAAACAGAATGGAACGATTTCGAGAGGAGTGGAGTGGAGCATGGAGTTGTGTGGTGCAGCATTATGAATCACAGTACAGACCAATACACGTACAAAAGTGTGTCATACACTACAGCAAATGCATTTAAATACGACAAATCATTTGTATCAAATTATCATAATCTTATCCGGTTAATTTCACAAGTCAACCAGCAGAGAGAAACTACAATTCAACTCAAACCGAAGCATATATCTAGGTCAGGCCAGAGCCACCATTTCCAAAATGAAAACCAGGCCTAACTAAGTGCGTAAATCTACTGATCCTCATCCGGCATGACACCTACTGTTGTCAGGGCAGAGCTGGCAGGAGTCGGGACACAGGCGGATGATGAGGGGATCTGTGTTGCAGGAGAATCTCTGGGTGAGCTGGTTGCAGTCGGAATCCAAGTCTTTGCAGTCTGCTGGGGGCTTGTAGGCTGCAAGGGATGTAGGAAGGATCAAGTAGTACTTCTCGAAAAAAAGGTCATTCATTTTTGTCCGATATAAAGATACGCAAAACCCCTACAGATGAATCGTCTCTAAAAGTAATCTTTTCTTCAGCACACGATAGACACACCACCAAGTTCAACTCTCTTCCGTACACAGTTGAAATCCCTTCCACTGCTGGGCCACACTAGTGGACTCGTCCGAGGAAAGGGGTGCGATGTTTGTCGTTTAATTCCCTGGACTCCCACACAGAATGACATCCAAATTATTACGTGCTCGCTAGCTCACATACGCTATCTTTGACGGTTATTCCCCTCACAGAATGACACTAAAGTGTGAATAATTGACAAATCGGTGTACACAATAGGCTGAAATGGGATACGATGAATTTCATATTTGCAGCACTCGTCAAGGTGATTCGGCTCGGTTTTGAACATAAACGCCAATGCAAAACGCAGCGAATCAGATGCCGTGGCAAGCCAACTGAGCGGCGTACGCACCCCCCCTCCTCGAACGAGTCCACTAGTGTGGCCCATCATTGGAAGGTATTTTAATAAACCCAGATTCTTCCCGTCCCAGGGATAGAACCACGGCACTGCGCCTTGCACATCATCCAACCCCAAAGCATGCTCGCCCATCTCCGCCTGTCAAAAGACATGGTTTCAGCAAGAGAGTAGAGGCTGAGGGGGCTGACCGTGTACTCATGCAAGAGGGGAGAACACTGGGGGGTGGGCTGGCAGGAACTGGTATACATTGTAGATAAGTTGGAAGGGGAGGGAAGTTCCGGTTAATCCTTTTTTGTTTTTAGCTTTGACACGTCGTAGACGTTGAACCAAAGCTAACGCAGTCATACAGAGGGGTAGGTGCATTGTAGATGTTGACCAAGTATCATTCACGGACAGACAGAATTACACGCATGGACAAATTTACGACACAGGATTGCAGCCAATATGATATTTTCAATACATTTCTGTTACTTTTCAATTGTAAGTAGTGTGATGGCATATGCAGTTGTGTGTAGGGGAAGTAACATCTGTAAGAGAGACACCGACACCCTGAATACTTTTCTTCAGAAAGGACAAAACGTCATTGGTACACCCATAGAAACCTTCAGCCAGATCCGTCACACTCGAGTGCAAAAGATGACACGTGTCATCTTGAGTAACAGAAGTCCACTCCAGTCTCATTCCATGCAGCCAAAGATTCCATCCCCAAAACACGAACTGACAGATATTGGCGACCTTTTATACCAACTGCAAAATGTATTTCAAATTCTAACCATTCCAGAACTGCAGTCTGATCCCAATCTCATGCGATGCAACCCTTTATTTTTATACTTTTTTTTAAAATCCCTCTGATTGTAACGTTCTGTGATGTTTAGGGATGTTTTGTTTGTACAAATCAATAGTTATTCTTCTACGAGTGGTTTTTAACTTTAATTTCCCTTTTTATGAAAACAGTATATGCCATATCATGTCATGTCATGTTGGGTCATGTCATGTCGTGTCGTGTCATGTCATGTTGTGTAATGTCATGTCATGTTATTGTAATGTCGTGTCATGTCGTGTCATTTTGTGTCATGTCATGTCATGTCATGTCATGTTGTGTCAAGTCATGTCGTGTCACCCTTACCTGCCGTTACTAGCGCATACAGAGCGCCTAGGGCAAATAAAGCCCGTTCCAGTCCCAAAATGATGTTTCTGAGGGTTATTTTGCGAATCGACGGTCAGTGCGGGATCGAAGACTTCATTTTGAAAATCGTGTGAATCACCTCGGATGCGCGCTTCTCTGTGCTGCAAAGCGCTGCACAGCGCTGCACATGCTTCACTCCTGAACGGCAACTTTGGGGCGTGCTTCACTCAGCGCTGTGCAGAGCTGTGCAGCACAGAGAAGCGCGCCTCCTGAACAAGCCTATAGTTTTGGGGAGAGAGAGTTGTGAGGAGAGAAGGAGGGAGGGGGAGGAGGGGGGTTGACTTAAGTCTACATGCACTTACGTCCAAGGCTGGGAAGAGTGGGTCTGACGTTCCCCTCAGTCGTCACTTCCGTTGTCACGTCTGTCATCAGAGTTTCTTTCATATCTGTCGTCATATCCGGGAAATCGGTTGTCATTTCTGTAACGCCCGTGACTGCTGAAAGGAAAAGACAATTGACTATAAGCACCTTTCCCTGTTGCTATTCTCTGTCTTTTTACATCCGTGCATTGCCCTCAATTTTTGTTGTGTATTTTTTAATCGCCAAATCTAATTTTTGCGAGTTTCCCCCCCTCTATACATTTATTTTCCACTCTACAAGAGTCTTGGTGGTGGCCGAACTGCTGACACTTAAAGCAACGAAGTAGGTTGGGGATAAAAGGATCCACAACCACCCGAAGGTAGCCGGCCTTCACGAAGGAAGGGAGAGTGGGGGTACCAAAAATCAACAGGATTGTGTTGGTGGGCTTGATCACACCATCACGTCTGGCTGTCAACTTTCGGACACCCCTCACTCTGTGGTCCGACAATCCTTCTAGTAATTCATTTTCAGTCAGATCAGCAAGATTACGACATCGAATAATTCCTTTACAGGAATTCAGACTTGTGTGCGGCTCGACTTTCACTGGGACATTCGCAAAGGCGGCAGGTTCAGAGCGTGGGACTTCTTGGTCACTTCCTCAAGAAGGTCACCACTACTGAGCTTCTTCACCTGCTTAGGCTCACCAGCAGTGCCCTGAATGGCCTTTGCAATGGCAAATGAAGACACGTTGCTCAATGGGTTGTTCTGATCAACAGAACGTACGAGTAGAAAGCGAGGCCAGCTGTCGTCAAGGTGGGTAGTAGAGTCAGACAGGCTCTCCGAACTGGATGAGAACTCTCTCTGTCGTTTGGAAGGGTGGTTTTTTTGCTTTGTAGTTTCCATTATGTTAATATTAAAAAATCATCCCCGGCACTTCCCACCCACTACAAAGTCCAACAAGGGGACACGGTCTGCGCGGATGACCAGCGCGTCGCCGTGCCAGGACTATGCCGGGGATATACTCATATAATGCGAGGCACTCCCACTACTTCGCAATACACGATTGACCCATAATTCGCCGCCTTCGGAATCACCAGAAAAAACTAGTCTATTCAAGTTAATGATAGGGAGGGGGAGGGGGGAGGGAGGGGAAGGAGGGGCCTAGTCCCTACTAGAATGGTGACACTTCAGGCAGACGCGACCAGCCGATTGGTCAGACCGGGTCCATCTGACCACCCGTCTAGGGGAAGTCCGGGCCGAAGTGGTGTGTTGGGTCGACTGCTGCCGCAGCAGCAGCTCCCCTCAACCACCAGGATCCCTTCCTCCCCCGACACGGGAAGCAGCGCACGGCCAACACGCTGCCCCACTACGTAGGGGAACACGTTTGCCAGGGTCCCAGTTGGTCAAGGGGATGGATGGATGGATGGATGGATGGATGGATGATGGATGGATGGAGTTTTACGGCCTATCAGCCTTTGTAGGCTATATAAGGCCAGTAAGCACGAAAATCACTAGAACGTTTTAGAGTAAACGCAAATCAAGTCACGGTGTCCCTAGTTATTCGCCTCTTACGAATCGCGTAGGGAGACGCGGTGGGTCAATTCTTACCCCGAACCCACAGGGAGGATGGGGGGGGGGGGTCGGCCTATGAATAAACATTCAGTTCAGTTCATTTCAGAACCCTTGTTTGTTATACTTTATGTCTCCTCTCTCTCTCTCTCTAATATATATATAACTTGTGTATAATCAATCACAGACAACGTTTCGCCGTCTGTGATGAATTTGACTAGCGAACGTTATTCCTTTACCAAAAATAAACACCCCTTTAAATATTGATGATTTTAGACTCATTTCCATACTTTCTATACTATCAAAGCCACTTGAAAAGCATATTCACAAGCATTTGATGGCATATCTGGATCAACATGATCTACTTTATTCTCTTCAATCGGGTTTCCGGCCAAAACATTCTTGCCACACAGCATTAACTCGATTGATTGATTCTTGGCTATGTGCCATTAATAGGTCACAGTTGATTGGTTCCATCTTTCTTGATCTAAAGAAAGCGTTTGACATGGTTCATCATGACATTTTAATTGAAAAATTATCACAATATCTAAATGGTTGTAACACGGTGAAATTCTTTCAATCATTCTTAAAAGACAGACAGCAGTATGTCTATTTCAATGGACATGCTTCTTTTTGTGGCCATTTACAAGTGGGTGTGCCACAAGGTTCTGTCTTAGGTCCTCTTTTGTTCTGCCTATTCATCAATGACCTACCATTACATATCTCTGATAAAGAGGTTACATGTGATATGTTTGCTGATGATGTAACACTTTCAACCTCAGGTGTCAGGACTGAATGTGTGGCAGTAAAACTTCAAAGGAGCCTGGATGAAATACGTTCCTGGTGCTCTTCGAATCATATGGTCATTAATCCTTCCAAAACGAAATATATGGTGATACCTACGAGACAAGAACATCAAATATATCCTTTATCTCTTCCTCTTGTTCTTGATTCTTTGAGAATCGAAAAAATTGTTGAGCACAAAGTTCTTGGTGTAATAATTGATGTTCATTTAGGATGGCAATCACACATTGATTATATTTGTAAAAAAATATCAATTAATCTATTTCTTCTCTCCAAATTAAGACATAGTGTTGACGTTCAAACTTGCAAAATATTCTTTCATGCTCATGTAACCAAGAGGAACTCCTTCCCTACTGAATTATTTGCGCTCAGTATTATCGACCTCTCTCTCTCTCTCTCTCTCTCTCTCTCTCTCTCTCTCTCTCTCTCTCTCTCTCTCCTCTCCTCTCCTCGCTGTCTCTCTCTCTCTCTCCTCTCTCT
>JAWQFJ010007413.1:0-5000 GCA_034096865.1 Theodoxus fluviatilis
TGAGTACTCATCACTATCATCAAAATGACAGTACATCCAACAAGAAAAACAGTAAAAAACTATCCAAACGAACTTTGGAAAGTATTTTCACCTACATCACTGTATTCACTTTGTCCAGACAAACACGAAGGTTCAAAAATCAACCCACACCGACGCCTCTTGCCACCAAAATCACCACAGTACGACGGAGCGCTCCAACATACGTCTGCTCTGGTCAACGTATAGGCCAAAAATTATATATATATATATATATATATATATATATATATATATGTATATATATATATATATATATATAGAGAGAGAGAGAGAGAGAGAGAGAGAGAGAGAGAGAGAGAGAGAGAGAGAGAGAGAGAGAGAGAGAGAGAGAGAGAGAGAGAGAGGCTTTGACTTTGATTTTGACTTAGAAATTTTATTTTAAGGCAGACGGCCCGTCACAAAATTTTGCATTAACATCAATTGAAAGTTCTTGATTAGGCTGTATTACAAAGTATTTCAATCAGTAGACAACAATTGTTTCGTACAATGTATGAAGACAACATTGCAATTTTTTCTCGAATCATTTACAACACAATAAATGACGCACTTAATACCATAGAAACAATTGTTTTGTTTATTCTATACAATTGTTGTTGTTGTTGGCATCCGTCAGTCTCGTGAGACTATGGGGTGTGCGCCAGGTTTGGTCAGTCCGGGGTTGAGAGGCAGCGTACTCTGTGGCTGTAGAGCATGGCAACTAAGAATCTATTATCTGCTAAAACACAGGGTACATAAATATCTTTCTTGACTAACTTGTGGCTAAACTTGATTTTTCTACGTCTTGAAGTATTTGACGTCGGTTGAGAGCGTAGTTTAGAAACATGGCGACGTGTTTTGTTTTTATGTACTTTTGTCCATCTATCAAGAATATAAAAATTTTATTGTACTTTTCCCTCAGGTTTTTATATGTGGGGCACACCAACAAGAAATGCATTTCATCCTGTGTTATCATTACAGATTGGATATTTTATTTATTCTCTTATATAGCTTGTTTCCGTTCAGTTCGTTTACTCCCAACCGGAAGCGTGTGAGTGCAACTCTAAATTTTGCTATGTTTACGTTACTAAGATAGTTTTCACATTCGAGCGTATTTTAATGTACTACACAATATCAGACGTTCACTTTCAGTTATCTTACAATGCCATCTCTGTCTATAGCAGTCGTGGAGTCTAATCGGCTTTTCAGGAAGTTTCTTTCGTTATTAGTCCCTTTGTTGTACCATATGTAGGCGAACCTGATTCGCAGAGACAATCTTTCATAGACTTCAACCAGTTTCGTTCATTGGGGACAGGTGCACTTGACAGCATAAGGAGTGCTTGCTATGGTAGTCCGTCATTTGGCATGTTTTGTAGTTTAAGCTAATATTTAATGACCCTAATAGTACTATTGGTTTTTAGGGGAAATCTTCCTGTTTCACCGTATACAAGATGATTTGGTGTCTTAACGTCAACTTTAAAAATTCGTTTGCTTTTTTGACTCACATGCGAAGCAAAAGTGAGTCTATGTACTCACCCTTTTCGTCCGTCCTGGCGTCCGGGCATCCGTACAAACTTTAACGTTGGATTTTTCTCGGACACTATTGAGTCTATCAACACCCAATTTGGCATGATGGTGTATGATGACAAGGAGTATAAAACATACATAGTGACTTGATCTTGCTTCAAGGTCAAGGACGCAGGGGCCGTCTAAAAAAGCCATTTTTCACATTTTCCCAATTTTTGACTGAAGTTTTTGAGATTGGATACCTGACTTATATATGGTTTATAGGGCAAAGTAATCCCCATCTTTTGATACCAGTTTTTGACTCACATGCGAAGCAAAAGTGAGTCTATGTACTCAGCCTGTCGTTTGTCCGTCCGTCCATCCGTCCGTCCGTCCGGGCGTAAAAAACTTAAACGTTGGATTTTTCTCGGAGACTATTAAGTCTATCAATACCAAATGTGGCATGATGGTGTATGATGACAAGGCCTCAAAAAACATACATAGTGACTTGACCTTGCTTCAAGGTCAAGGTCACAGTCTCAACAACAGTCATTTTCCCATTTTCCCAATTTTCTCCCACGTTATTGAGAATGGCGACCTTAGCTACAAGTGGTATATAGGTCAAAGCAAGCCCTATCTTTTGATACCAGTTTGGTTGACCTTGCTTCAAGGTCAATGTCACAGGAGCTCTTCAAAGTTGGATTGTATACATATTTTGAAGTCACCTTGACCCTGAACTATGGAAGATAACTGTTTCAAACTTAATAATTATGTGGGGCACATGTTATACTTTTATCATGAGACACATTTGGTCACATATCATCAAGGTCAAGGTCACTTTGACCCTTATGAAATGTGACCAAAATGGGGTAGTGAACCACTAAAAGTGACTATATCTCATGGTAGAAAGTGCCAATAAGCACCATTGTGCTTCCTATGTCTTGAATTAACAGCTTTGTGTTGCATGACCTTGGATGACCTTGACCTTGGGTCAAGGTCACATGTATTTTGGTAGGAAAAATGTGTAAAGCATTTCTTTGTGTATGATGTCATTGGTAGGTTTAGTTGTTTGACTTTGACCTTGAAGGTCACCTAGAGGTCAAGGTCATATAAAGGTCAAGGTCAAGCATGTGAGTCGTATGGGCTGTGCCCTTCTTGTGTTGTCCTTGCTTCAAGGTCAAGGTCACAGGAGCTCTTCAAAGATGGATTGTATACATATTTTTGACTCACATGCGAAGCAAAAGTGAGTCTATGTACTCACCCTTTTCGTCCGTCCGGGCGTCCGGTCAGGGCGTCGGGTCCGGGCGTCCGGGCGTCCGAAAACTTTAACCTTGGATTTTTCTCGGAGACTATTAAGTCTATCAATACCAAATGTGGCATGATGGTGTATGATGACAAGGCCTCATAAAACATACATAGTGACTTAACCTTGCTTCAAGGTCAAGGTCGCAGGGGCCATAAATGTTGTCTAAAAAACAGTCATTTTTCACATTTTCTCAATTTTCTCTGAAGTTTTTGAGATTGGATACCTGACCTATATATGGCATATTGGGCAAAGTAATCCCTATCTTTTGATACCAGTTCGGGTGACCTTCCTTCAAGGTCAAGGTCACAGGAGCTCTTCAAAGTTGGATTGTATACATATTTTGAAGTGACCCTGACCCTGAACTATGAAAGATAACTGTTTCAAACTTAATAATTATGTGGGGCACATGTTATACTTTCATCATGAGACACATTGGGTCACATATCATCAAGGTCAAGGTCACTTTGACCCTTATGAAATGTGAACAAAATGGGGTAGTGAACCACTAAAAGTGACCATATCTCATGCTAGAAAGTGCCAATAATCACCATTGTGCTTCCTATGTCTTGAATTAACAGCTTTGTGTTGCATGACCTTGGATGACCTTGGGTCAAGGCCACATGTATTTTGGTAGGAAAAATGTGTAAAGCATTTCTTAGTGTATGATGTCATTGGTAGGTTTAGTTGTTTGACCTTGACCTTGATAGTCGCCTGAAGGTCGAGGTCATAAAAAGGTCAAGGTCAAGCATGTGAGTCGTATGGGCTTTGCCCTTCTTGTTTGATGTGACCTTGGCCCTGAACTATGTAAGATTACTCTTCCAAACTTCATAACATTGTAGTACACATGGTATACTTTCATACTAGGTCACCCGTGTCGTCTGTCCGGGCGTTCGGGCGTCCGTCCGGGCGTCCGGGCGTCTGGGCGTCTGGGCGTCCTGTTATCCTTAAAAAAACTTTAACGTTGAATTTTTCTCGGAGACTATTAAGTCTATCAACAACCAATTTGGCATGATGGTGTAGGTTGACAAGGCCTCACAAAAAATACATAGTGACTTGACCTTGCTTCAAGGTCAAGGTCACAGGAGCTCTTTAAATGTGGATTGTATACATATTTTGAAGTAACCTTGACCCTGAACTATGGAAGATAACTCTTCCAAACTTCATAACCTTGTAGTACACATGTTATACTTTTATTCTGAGACACATTTGGTCACATATAATCAAGGTCAAGGTCACCGTTTGTCCGGGCGTCCGGGCGTCCTGTAATCCGTAAAAAAACTTTAACGTTGGATTTATCTCGGAGACTATTAAGTCTATCAACACCCACTTTGGCATGATGGTGTATGATGACAAGGCGTACAAAAACGTATATAGCGACTTGACCTTGCTTCAAGTTCAAGGTCCCAGGAGCTCTATAAAGTTGGATTTTATACATATTTTGAAGTGACCTTGACCCTGAACTATGAAAGATAACTCTTCCAAACTTCATAGCATTGTAGTACACATGTCATACTTTCATCGTGAGACACATTTGGTCACATATCATCAAGGTCAAGGTCACTTTGACCCTTATGAAATGTGACTAAAATGGGGTAGTGAACCACTAAAAGTGACTATATCTCATGGTAGAAAGTGCCAATAAGCACCATTGTGCTTCCTATGTCTTGAATTAACAGCTTTGTGTTGCATGACCTTGGATGACCTTGACCTTGGGTCAAGGCCACATGTATTTTGGTAGGAAAAATGTGTAAAGCATTTCTTAGTGTATGATGTCATTGCTAGGTTTAGTTGTTTGACCTTGACCTTGAGGGTCGCCTGAAGGTCAAGGTCATGTAAAGGTCAAGCATGTGAGTCGTATGCGCTTTGCCCTTCTTGTAATTAACAAGGTCATGAATTTCTCATCTCTGCATCCATTCGACATAGATACATTTCTTCCTTTTGATTAACCAATCAAGCACAACAATCTCTTTCTAGCGAAAGCGAGAGTTTTTTTTAAGGTTTTAAGGACAGATATGATGTTCCATTCTGTTTAAATCAATGATGTCCCACACACGGCCATTCTTCGCCCGCAGTCCCCAATCCAGCATCCTATCGAGCCGCCATTAACAGATTGGTCTTGCCTCAGAGTTTTCATCAAACTCACTGTTGCAATCTCATTCTTCTAAAACAAAAC
>JAWQFJ010007413.1:10000-30000 GCA_034096865.1 Theodoxus fluviatilis
TGTATAGGGCAAAGTAATCCCTATCTTTTGATACCAGTTTGATTGACATTGCTTCAAGGTCAAGGTCACAGGAGCTCTTGAAAGTTGGATTGTATACATATTTTGAAGTGACCTTGACCCTGAACTATGAAAGATAACTGTTTCAAACTTAATAATTATGTGGGGCACATGTTATACTTTCATCTTGAAACACATTTGGTTACATGTAATCAAGGTCAAGGTCACTTTGACCCTTATGAAATGTGACCAAAATGATGTAGTGAACCACTAAAAGTGACCATATCTCATGGTAGAAAGTGCCAATAAGCACCATTGTGCTTCCTATGTCTTGAATTAACAGCTTTGTGTTGCATGACCTTGGATAACTTTGACCTTGGGTCAAGGCCACATGTATTTTGGCAGGAAAAATGTGTAAAGCATTTCTTAGTGTATGATGTCATTACTAGGTTTAATTGTTTGACCTTGACTTTGAAGGTCACCTGAAGGTCCAGGTCATTTAAAGGTCAAGGTCAAGCATGTGAGTCGTATGGGCTTTGCCCTTCTTGTTCGTACGTTGTTTAAGAATAGAGTAGTGAAGAATTTGTTCCACTAAATGCAAATCACAATCCATCAATATGAATTTCTGCTTGAATTTTCAAATTATGGGGGATGAGTTTAAGAATAAGAAAACTGACAGAATTCAACAGATTATTGCTACTCATTAGAAAAATTACAGTCTTTGACTCATATGCGAAGCAAAAGTGAGTCTATGTACTCACTCGTTTCGTCCGTAAGGGCGTCCGGGCGTCCGTGAAAAACTTTAACGTTGGACTTTTCTCGTAGACTATTAAGTCTATCAACACCCAATTTGGCATAATGGTGTATGATGACAAGGCGTCAAAAACATACATGGTGACTTGACCTTACTTCAAGGTCAAGGTCGCAGGGGCCATAAATGTTGTCTAAAAAACAGCCATTTTTGACTCACATGCGAAGCAAAAGTGAGTCTATGTACTCACCCGTGTCGTCCGTCCGGGCGTCCGGGCGTCCGTGAAAAACATTAACGTTGGATTTTTCTCGGAGACTATTAAGTCTATCAACACCCAATTTGGCATGATGGTGTATGATGACAAGCCGTCAAAAAACATACATAGTGACTTGACCTTGCTTCAAGGTCAAGGTCGCAGGGGCCGTAAATGTTGTCTAAAAAACAGCCATTTTTCACATTTTCCCAATTTCCTCTGAACTTTTTGAGATTGGATACCTGTCCTATATATGGTGTATAGGGCAAAGTAATCCCTATCTTTTGATACCAGTTTGATTGACCTTGCTTCAAGGGCAAGGTCACAGGAGCTCTTTAAAGTTGGATTGTATACATATTTTGAAGTGACCTTGACCCTGAACTAAGGAAGATAACTCTTCAAACTTCATAACATTGTAGTACACATGTTATACTTTCATACTAGGTCACCCGTGTCGTCCGTCCAGGCGTCCGGGCGTCCGTCCGGGCGTCCGGGCAGACTGGGCGTCTGGGCGCCCTGTAGTCCGTAAAAAACTTTAACGTTGGATTTTTCTCGGAGACTATTAAGTCTATCAACACCCAATTTGGCATAATGGTGTAGTATGACAAGGCTTAAAAAAATACTTAGTGACTTGACTTTGCTTCAAGGTCAAGGTCGCAGGGGCCGTAAATGTTGTCTAAAAACAACCATTTTTCACATCCTCTCAGCATGTGAGTCATGTGGGCTTTGCCCTTCTTGTTTAAAAACAAATGTTGAGGCCATACTCACATAGCCCAACAATGCTGTTATGTGGTCAAACAATAAACATTCATTCATTCATTCATTCATTCATTCAATTTCATTCATTCAATGTCATTCATTCATTCATTCATTTAGTCATTCATTCATCCATTCGTTCATGCTCTTTCGACCGACTAAAAACAAAGTGTCGCTTTATCTTCAACAGTGTCAGATATTTCCATTTCCATCTGATGATGTTGCGATCTATGGGGATTTGGGTGGAAAATCCATGCCAACCCATGTGATATCAACACACTGTTTATGTGAACATCTGATCACTTCTGAATCTGCGTTGGTTTGGCGCATACACCTTATTGATTCTTGAATTATATTATCAAATTAAATGTGTTTTTAGTCATTTCACTTTCTAATTAAACTGTCATGCAGGTCACTCTCCCGACAAATTCTAGCAGAGGCATTCTAATTCTGTAAACATGTCTGCCATTTCGCCCTAACCATGGACTCCTCCATGGCAAACATTTCTCTATGCTGACATTCAAGACAATACACTTGCGCCATGTGGAGACCATCAACATGAAGCGTACGGTTTGATATGTCATGATATTTATATATCCGTAATACGTAAGGAGCTTTTGAAAACTGTTTGAAAGCCGAAAAGCCGTTTCGGATGGCCGTATTTTATATATCAAAATGTTGGTCAATCTTCAATCTACAAAACTATGACTCCAGTAAAGTTGTATCGGTAACTCACGCAAACCGATCCGACTGAGGCCAGCGGAAGTGAAGCCTTGTTGACGAGCGTAGGTTGCACTAGCTCATTTCTACCCTCTTGTGCACCGTGATCGCATGTAGAATGACTACTTTGAGTTACATTGTGACACGATAATATGTTTCAACTGAAAGCTCCTGAAGTTTCAGCGTGATCTGTGAATAAGAAAAGATTGTATCAGCCCTTGTCGGAACCCATAGTCGAGTCCGCGTGACGCGTTGTGTCGAGAACATGGGAGCGTTTGTTAGGCTTAGAATCTCGAGAGTCTCCCAGTCAAGGGAGAGCGAGACGCTCCTACAGCTAAAAAAACCCGGCCAATCATCTACTGGCAAGGCGGAAGTCCAAGAGAACATGGCTGCGTCCTGGCGCCTGAGTCGGTGAAGAAGTTGCCGATGGACAAAATAACTGACGATACAGATATCACATCAGTTTTTGACTCACATGCGAAGCAAAAGTGAGTCTATGTACTCACCCTTTTCGTCCGTCCGGGCGTCCGGGCGTCCGGGCGTCCGGGCGTCCGGGCGTCCGAAAACTTTAACGTTGGATTTTTCTCGGAGACTATTAAGTCTATCAACACCAAATGTGGCATGATGGTGTATGATGACAAGGCCTAAAAAAACATACACAGTGACTTGACCTTGCTTCAAGGTCAAGGTCGCAGGGGCCATAAATGTTGTCTAAAAAACAGCAATTTTTCACATTTTCCCAATTTTCTCTGACGTTTTTGAGATTGGATACCTGACCTATATATGGTATATAGGGCAAAGTAATCCCTATCTTTTGATACCAGTTTGGTTGACCTTGCTTCAAGGTCAAGGTCACAGGAGCTCTTCAAAGTTGGATTGTATACATATTTTGAAGTGACCCTGACCCTGAACTATGGAAGATAACTGTTTCAAACTTAATAATTATGTGGGGCACATGTTATACTTTCATCATGAGACACATTTGGTCACATATCATCAAGATCAAGGTCACTTTGACCCTTATGAAATGTGACCAAAATGGGGTAGTGAATCACTAAAAGTGACCATATCTCATGGTAGAAAGTGCCAATAATCACCATTGTGCTTCCTATGTCTTGAATTAACAGCTTTGTGTTGCATGACCTTGGATGACCTTGACCTTGGGTCAAGGTAACATGTATTTTGGTAGGAAAAATGTGTAAAGCATTTCTTAGTGTATGATGTCATTGGTAGGTTTAGTTGTTTGACCTTGACCTTGAAGGTCACCTGAAGGTCAAGGTCATATAAAGGTCAAGGTCAAGCATGTGAGTCGTATGGGGTTTGCCCTTCTTGTTCACTAGATAGAATACACCATGGTGTCATATCGAATGGCATGGGAACTTTTTCAACGAAAAAAAAAAGAACCCGGGTTCAAATTTAGACAATTTTGTCGAAAATGTTAGACCTTGATTCATTTCGATCATTTCAAGGGACATAATTCATAGAGCGTACGTGTACGGTGTTGCGTGTTTGCAAGCGATGAAAACAATTTCGGCAGTGTATGTCCAGAAATAACCTATACACCTACTCCTCCAAATATACAACTGAACACTCGAACAGCAAATACTTCCGTGTACGTGCACTCTTCCATTCTCGGACCCTGAAAATCACATTATAGGCACTGCCGTCTATCAGCAGCATCCCAATTGGCACGGTCTCCGCCATTTTAGTACATCCGGGTTTCTGCAGCGGAAAGCAGCGAAGGAGCTCCGGAGCTCCCTCGGACTTCCTCCTTCACGGCGAGTCCTTCCTTATGAGCAAGGAACGTATGCAACGAATAGCCCTCGCGATTCTCTCGAGATTTTGCGCCTAACAAACGCGCCCCAAGTCCGCCTCAGTTGAGTGAGGGACATTTCCCACTAGCTCGTGATTGGGCCCAAATTGAACATTTGACTATGTTTGGCAGGGGGTATTCCTGTAAAACTAAATCCCGCTGAGCGCCTATGAAATGATGAGAGTAATAGCACGGAATATTCAGCATACCATATTGCAAGAGAAGCCCTCCTGGAAATGCCATTGCTTCAACATTGTTCTTTGAAAATGAAGATTTTTACAAATTGGAAAATTGGTGCAGATTTTATCCAAAACATAAATCTGTCAAAATTCACAACTTTGTAACTACTTGTCGCACAGAGGTGGTTTTGATACCATAATGCTTGGATTATAATTATTATATACACGGACAGATTGAGTTTTATTTCATTTCTATTCGGCAAATTATATTTCAGGGATAGCTGTTCTTAGTCACGTACTTTTAGAATTTACAGGTGTACAACTTGCACAATGAGAACTGGGCGGACGATTTACGAGCGGTGTTTTCAGTTACAAGTGTTCAGTGTAATGTTAAAGTCGTAATTAAAAAATTAATAACAGTGTAGAAACAAAACTAGATAAACTAAATGGGGATGTGTGACGATAGAAGGTTCATGACAAAGGATTCCATTTCAAAGTTAGATCACGAGTTGTAACCAAACCCATCCCCACCGCCACCCATAAAAAAACTCTTTGATGAAATGTCCCTCCCTGCATGACAGGTGTCCCCATCGCTCTGGCTGCCCGTGAAAACTGGTCGTCATATCAAAGGGTGAAAATAAGGCAGGTGCTCCTCATCAAAGTGTCAATGGCCGACAGTTTTCCTGTCATCAATGCGTCTCTTTGTACCCAGTGTCCTCGCGTCACGGTGTCCCTGCAATTCAGGTGTCCCCTCATTGACTTGTCCTTCTCTGACAGCTGTCCTCTCATTGAATCGTCCTTACGTGACAGGAGTCCTCTCATTGACTTGTCCTTATGTGACAGTTGTCCTCCTTCTGTGACAGCTGTCCTCTCATTGAATCGTCATTACGTGACAGGAGTCTTCTCATTGACTTGTTCTTCTGTGACAGGTGTCCTCTCATTGACTTGTCCTTCTGTGACACATGTCCTCTCATTGACTTGTCCTTCTGTGACAGGTGTCCTGTCATTGACTTGTCCTTCTGTGACAGGTGTCCTCTCATTGACCTGTCCTTATGTGACAGGTGTTCTCTCATTGACTTTTTCCTTCTGTGACAGCTGTCCTCTCATTGACTTGTCCTTCTGTGATAGATGTGCTCTCATTGACTTGTCCT
This sequence comes from Theodoxus fluviatilis, assembly GCA_034096865.1. Lineage (NCBI taxonomy): Eukaryota > Metazoa > Mollusca > Gastropoda > Cycloneritida > Neritidae > Theodoxus > Theodoxus fluviatilis. Next base: position 15,621 of record JAWQFJ010007413.1, read on the forward strand.
TATGTGACAGGTGTCCTTTCATTGACCTGTCCTTCTGTGACAGGTGTTCTCTCATTGAACTGTCCTTCTGTGACAGGTTTCCTCTCACTGACTTGTCCTTGTGTGACAGCTGTCCTCTCGTTGACTTGTCTTTCTGTGACAGGTGTCCTCACATTGACGTCCTTATGTGACAGGTGTCCTCCCATTGAACTGTCCTTCTAAGACTGGTGTCCTTTCATTGACCTGTCCTTCTGTGACAGGTGTCCTCTCATTGAATCGTCCTTCTATGTCCCCTCATTGACTTGTCCTTATATGACAGGTATCCTCTCATTGACTTGTCCTTTTGTGACAGGTGTCCTCTCATTGAATGGTCCTTATGTGACAGGTGTCCTCTCATGACTTGTCCTTATTTTTCAGATGTCCTTTCATGGAACTGTTCTTTGACATGTGTCCTCTCATTGACTTGTCCTTCTGTAACAGGTGTCCTCTCGTTGACTTGTCCTTCAGTGACAGGTGTCCTCTCATTGACTTGTGCTTGTGTGACAGGTGTCTTCTCATTCACTTGTCCTTTTGTGACAGGCGTTCTCTCGTTGACGTGTCCTTCTGTAACAAGTGACCTCTCGTTGACTTGTCCTTCTGTGACAGGTGTCCTCTCGTTGAACTGCCCTTCTGTGACAGGTGTCCTCTCATTCAACTGTCCTTTGGTGACAGGTGTCCTCTCATTGACTTGTCCTTCTGTAACAAGTGTCCTCTCGTTGACTTGTCCTTCTGTGACAGGTGTCCTTTCATTAAGCTGTCCTTCTGTTACAGGTGTCTTCTCATTGAACTGTCCTTATGTGACATGTGTCCTCTCATTAACTTGTTCTGATTGACAGGTGTTCCCTCATTGACTTGCCCTTATGTGACAGGTGTCCTTTCATTGACTTGTCCTTATGTGACAGGTGTCCTCTCATTGAACTGTCTTTCTGTGACAAGTGTCCTCTCATTGACTTGTCCTTATGTGACAGGTGCCCTCTTATTGAACTGTCCTTCTGTGACAGCTGTCCTCTCATTGAACAGTCCTTCTGTGACAGGTGTCCTCTCACTGACTTGTCCTTCTGTGACAGATGTTCTCTCATTGACTTGTCCACGTGTACCAGGTGTCCTCTCATTAACATGTCCTTCTTTCACAGGGGTCATCTCATAGAACTGTTTTTATGTGACAGGTGTCCTCTCATTGAACTGTCCTTATGTAGCAGGTGTCCTCTCATTGAACTGTCCTTATGTAGCAGGTGTCCTCTCATTAAACAGTCCTTCTGTGACAGCTGTCCTGTCATTGAACTGTCATTCTGTGACAGATGTCCTCTCATTGAACTGTCCTTCTGTGACCGCTGTTCTCTCATTGAACTGCCCCTCTGTGACATGTGTCCTCTCATTGAACTGCCCTTCTGTGACATGTGTCCTCTCATTGAACTGTCCTTCTGTGACAGGTGTCCACTCATTGAACTGCCCTTTTGTGACAGGTGTCCTCTCATTGAACTGTCCTTCGGTGACAGGTGTCCTCTCATTGACTTGTCCTTCTGTGACAGGTGTCCTCTCATTGAACTGCCCTTCTGTGACAGGTGTCCTCTCATTGAACTGTCCTTCGGTGACAGGTGTCCTCTCATTGACTTGTCCTTCTGTAACAGGTGTCCTCTCATTGACTTGTCCTTATGTGACAGGTGTCCTCTCATTGAACTGTCCTTCTGTGACTGGTGTCCTCTAATTGACTTGTCCTTCTGTAACGGGTGTCCTCTCATTGATTTGTCCTTATGTGACAGATGTCCCCTCATTGAACTTTTGTTCTGTGACAGGTGTCCTCTCACTAACTCTTGTCCTTATGTGACAGGTGTCCTCTCACTGAATCGTCCTTATGTGACAGGTTTCCTATCATGGACCTGTTCTTATGTGACAGGTGTGCTCTCATTGACTTGTCCTTCTGTGACAGGTGTCATCTCCATGACTTGTCCTTCTGTGACAGGTGTCCTCTCATTGACCTGTCCTTCTGTGACAGGTGTCCTCTCATTGAACGGTCCTTATGTGACAGGTGTCCTCTCATGACTTGTCCTTATGTTTCAGATGTCCTCTCATGGAACTATTCTTTGACAGGTGTCCTCTCATTGACTTGTCCTTCTGTAACAGGTGTCCTCTCGTTGACTTGTCCTTCAGTGACAGGTGTCCTCTCATTGACTTGTGCTTGTGTGACAGGTGTCTTCTCATTCACTTGTCCTTTTGTGACAGGCGTTCTCTCGTTGACGTGTCCTTCTGTAACAAGTGTCCTCTCGTTGACTTGTCCTTCTGTGACAGGTGTCCTCTCATTGAACTGCCCTTCTGTGACAGTTGTCCTCTCATTCAACTGTCCTTCGGTGACAGGTGTCCTCTCATTGACTTGTCCTTCTGCAACAGGTGTCCTCTCGTTGACTTGTCCTTCTGTGACAGGTGTCTTCTCTTTGAACTGTCCTTATGTGACATGTGTCCTCTAATTAACTTGTTCTGATGTGACAGGTGTTTCCTCATTGACTTGCCCTTATGTGACAGGTGTCCTTTCATTGACTTGTCCTTCTGTAACAAGTGTCCTCTCGTTGACTTGTCCTTCTGTGACAGGTGTCTTCTCTTTGAACTGTCCTTATGTGACATGTGTCCTCTCATTAACTTGTTCTGATGTGACAGGTGTTCCCTCATTGACTTGTCCTTATGTGACAGGTGTCCTCTCATTGAACTGTCTTTCTGTGACAAGTGTCCTCTAATTGACTTGTCCTTATGTGACAGGCGCCCTCTTATTGAACTGTCCTTCTGTGACAGCTGTCCTCTCATTGAACTGTCCTTCTGTGACAGGTGTCCTCTCACTGACTTGTCCTTCTGTGACAGGTGTTCTCTCATTGACTTGTCCAAGTGTACCAGGTGTCCTCTCATTAACTTGTCCTTCTTTCACAGGTGTCATCTCATAGAACTGTTTTTATGTGACAGGTGTCCTCTCATTGAACTGTCCTTATGTAGCAGGTGTCCTCTCATTGAACTGTCCTTCTGTGACAGCTGTCCTGTCATTGAACTGTCCTTCTGTGACAGGTGTCCTCTCATTGAACTGTCCTTCTGTGACCGCTGTCCTCTCATTGAACTGCCCCTCTGTGACATGTGTCCTCTCATTGAACTGCCCTTCTGTGACATGTGTCCTCTCATTGAACTGTCCTTCTGTGACAGGTGTCCACTCATTGAACTGTCCTTCGGTGACAGATGTCCTCTCATTGACTTGTCTTTCTGTGACAGGTGTCCTCTCATTGAACTGCCCTTCTGTGACAGGTGTCCTCTCATTGAACTGTCCTTCGGTGACAGGTGTCCTCTCATTGACTTGTCCTTCTGTGACAGGTATCCTCTCATTGAACTGCCCTTCTGTGACAGGTGTCCTCTCATTGAACTGTCCTTCGGTGACAGGTGTCCTCTCATTGACTTGTCCTTCTGTGACAGGTGTCCTTTCATTGACATGTCCTTCTGTAACAGGTGTCCTCTCATTGACTTGTCCTTATGTGACAGGTGTCCTCTCATTGAACTGTCCTTCTGTGACAGGTGTCCTCTAATTGACTTGTAATTCTGTAACGGGTGTCCTCTCATTGATTTGTCCTTATGTGACAGATGTCCCCTCATTGAACTTTTTTTCTGTGACAGGTGTCTTCTCACTAACTCTTGTCCTTATGTGACAGGTGTCCTCTCACTGAATCGTCCTTATGTGACAGGTGTCCTCTCATTGACTTGTCCTTCTGTGACAGGTGTCATCTCATTGACCTGTCCTTCTGTCACAGATGTCCTCTCATTGACTTGTCCTTCTGTGGCAGGTGTCCTCTCATTGACCTGTCCTTCTGTGACAGGTGTCCTCTCATTGACTTGTCCTTCTGTGGCAGGTGTCCTCTCATTGACCTGTCCTTCTGTGACAGGTGTCCTCTCATTGACTTGTCCTTATGTGACAGGTGTCCTCTCACTGAATCGTCATTATGTGACAGGTGTGCTCTCATTGACTTGTCCTTCTGTGACAGGTGTCATCTCATTGACCTGTCCTTCTGTGACAGATGTCCTCTCATTGACTTGTCCTTCTGTGACAGGTGTCATCTCATTAACCAGTCCTTCTGTGACAGGTGTCCTCTCATTGACTTGTCATTCTGTGACAGGTGTCCTCTCATTAACCAGTCCTTTTGTGACAGGTGTCATTTCATTGACTTGTCTTTATGTGATAGGTGTCCCCTCATTGAACTGTCCTTTTGTGACAGGTGTCCTGTAGTTGACCTGTTCTTCTGTGACAGGTGTCTTTTCTTTGACTTTTCATTCTGCGACAGGTATCCTCTCATTGAATTGTCCTTCTGTGACCCGCTGATCTCTCATTGAACTGTCCTTCGGTGACATGTGTCCTTTCATTGAACTGTCCTTATGTGACAGCTGTCCTCTCATTGACTTGTCCTTCTGTGACAGTTGTCCTCTCGTTGAACTGTCCTTCTGTGACAGATGTTCTCTCACTGACTTGTCCTTCTGTGACAGGTGTTCTCTCATTGACTTGTCCAAGTGTGACAGGTGTCCTCTCATTGACATGTTCTTATGTGACATGTGTCCTCTCATTGACTTGTCCTTCTTTCACAGGTGTCATCTCATAGAACTTATTTATGTGACAGGTGTCCTCTCATTGACTTTTTCTTCTGTGACAGGTGTCCTTTCATTGACTTGTTCTTCTGTGACAGGTGTCCTCTCATTGACTTGTCCTTAAGTGGCAGGTGTCCTTTCATTGAACTGTTCTTATGTGACAGGTGTCCTCTCATTGACTTGTCCTTCTGTGACAGGTGTCCTCTCATTGAACTGTCCTTTTGTGGCAGGTGTCCTCTCACTGACTTGTCCTTGTATGACAGGTGTCCTGTCATTGACTTGTCCTTCTTTGTCCTCTCAAGGACATCTCCTTCTGTGACAGGTGTCCTCTCATTGACCTGTCTTTATGTGACAGGTGTCCTCTCATTGACTTGTCCTTCTGTGATGGGTGTACTTTTATTAAGCCTTCCTAATGTGACAGGTTACCTATAATGGACCTGTCCGTATGTGTAAGGTGTTCTCATTAAATCGTGTTTATATGACAGGTGCCCTTTTATTGCCGTCCTTTTTGTAGCAGGTGTACTCACATTGCCCGAAAATGGTGTTATTCAATTACATCGACCCAATATGACAGACATCCTCTAAAATTACATTGTCCCGACAATACAGATGTCATTTCATCAAAATGTTCTTTCAAGACAGATGTCCTCTCATCAAAGGGTATTCTATGATTTAGATGTCCTCTTATCAACGCGAAGGCTTTTAGACAGGTGTCCTCTCATCAAAATGTAGCTTCTTAGACAGGTATCCTTTCAACAAACTCTAGCCTATTAGACAGGCGTCCTCTCATCAAACTCAAGCCTTTTAGACAGGCGTCCTCTCATCTAAGTGTCCCTACAAGACAGGGGTCCTCATCAAAGTGTCCCTACAAGACAGGTGTTCTCTCATCAAAGTGTCCCTACAAGACAGGGGTCCTCATCAAAGTGTCACTACAAAACAGGGGTCCTCTCATCAAAGTGTCCCTACAAGACAGGTGTCCTCATCAAAGTGTCACTACAAAACAGGCGTCCTCTCATCGAAGTATCCTTACGAAACAGGTGTCAATTGTCCTTAAAAAACAGGAGTCCTCTCATCACAGTGTCCCTACAAGACAGGGGTCCTCATCAAAGTGTCACTACAAAACAGGGGTCCTCTCATCAAAGTGTCCCTACAAGACAGGTGTCCTCATCAAAGTGTCACTACAAAACAGGCGTCCTCTCATCGAAGTATCCTTACGAAACAGGTGTCTTTTCATCAAATTGTCCTTAAAAAACAGGAGTCCTCTCATCACAGTGTCCCTACAAGACAGGGGTCCTCATCAAAGTGTCACTACAAAACAGGGGTCCTCTCATCAAAGTGTCCCTACAAGACAGGTGTCCTCATCAAAGTGTCACTACAAAACAGGCGTCCTCTCATCGAAGTATCCTTACGAAACAGGTGTCTTTTCATCAAATTGTCCTTAAAAAACAGGAGTCCTCTTATCACAGTATCCCTACAAGACATGTGTCCTCTCATCACAGTATCCCTACAGTTTTGCTACCAAACTGAAGGTCTATGCTGCTGTTGTTCTCCCCGCTCTACTCTACGCTTGTTGACTCACATGCAAAGCAAAAGTGAGTCTATGTACTCACCCTTTTCGTCCGTTCGGGCATCCGGGCGTCCGGGCGTCCGGTCCGAGCGTCTGAAAACTTTAACGTTGGATTTTTCTCGGATACTATTAAGTCTATCAATACCAAATGTGGCATGATGGTGTATGATGACAAGGCCTAAAACAAAATACATAGTGACTTAACCTTGCTTCAAGGTCAAGGTCGCAGAGGCCATAAATGTTGTATAGAAAACAGTTATTTTTCACATTTTCTCAATTTTCTCTAAAGTTTTTTAGATTGAATACCTGACTTATATATGGTATATAGGGCAAAGTAAGCCCTATCTTTTGATACCAGTTTGGTTGACCTTGCTTCAAGGTTGACCTTGCTTCAAGGTCAAGGTCACAGGAGCTCTTCAAAGTTGGATTGTATACATATTTTGAAGTGGCCCTGACCCTGAACTATGGAAGATAACTGTTTCAAACTTAATAATTATGTGGGCCACATGTTATACTTTCATCATAAGACACATTTGGTCACATATCATCAAGATCAAGGTCACTTTGACCCTAATGAAATGTGACCAAAATGGGGTAGTGAACCACTAAAAGTGACCATATCTCATGGTAGAAAGTGCCAATAATCACCACTGTGCTTCCTATGTCTTGAATTAACAGCTTTGTGTTGCATGAACTTGGATGACCTTGACCTTGGGTCAAGGTCACATGTATTTTGGTAGGAAAAATGTGTAAAGCAGTTCTTAGTGTATGATGTCATTGGTAGGTTTAGTTGTTTTTTGACCTGGACCTTGAAGGTCACCTGAAGGTCAAGGTCATATAAAGGTCAAGGTCAAGCACGTGAGTCGTATGGGCCTTGCCCTTCTTGTGAGACTTGGACTGTGTAGAGCCGTCATGTCAAAAAGCTGAATCACTTCCACATGAGCTGCTTGAGAAAACTGCTGAAGATCAGGTGGCAAGACAAAGTGCCCAACACGGACGTCCTGGCACAGGCTGACATGCCCAGCCTTCACACCATGCTCTGCAAGGCACAACTACGTTGGGCTGGTCACGTCGTACGCATGTCTGACGAGCGCCTTCCTAAAAAGGTGTTCTACGGAGAACTCCTGCAGGGCAAGCGATCCCTTGGCGGACAAAAGAAGAGGTACAAGGACACCCTAAAAGCCTCTCTGAAGAACTGTTGCATAGATCCTGACAGTTGGGAAAGTGTTGCTTTAGACCGCTCTGCCTGGCGCAGTAGAGTCCATGCTGGTGCAGCAGCTTTTGAACAAAGAAGATCGAGTGATGCTGCTGTGAAGCGAGCCACCAGGAAGTCCAGAGCCAGCAGTTCGTCTTCCCCTGGTCAGCCACATGCATTTCACTGTCCACACTGCAACAGACTATTTCGGGCCCGGATTGGTCTCACCAGCCATCTGAGGACCCACAACCAGATGAAATGAAGACATTTATGGTCCTCATCGATCCCGATGGACGAACATCATCATGATCATCCCTACAAGAGAGAAGTCCTCTCATCACAGTATCCCTACAAGAGAGGTGTCTTCTCATCACAGTATCCCTACAAAACAGGTGTCCTTTCATCACAGTATCCCTACAAAATAGGTGTCCTCTCATCACAGTATCTCTACAAGAGAGGAGTCCTCTCATCACAGTATCCCTACAAAACAGGTGGCCTCTCATCACAGTATCCGTACAAAACAGGTGTCCTCTCATCACAGTATCCCTACAAGACAGGTGTCCTCTTATCACAGTATACCTACAAGGCAGGTGTCCTCTCATCACAGTATCCCTACAAGACAGGTGTCCTCTCATCACAGTATCCCTACAAGACAGGTATCTTCTTATCAAACGTGTCTATAAGACAGGTGTCCTCTCATGAAAGTGTCCCTATAAAACAGTTGTCCTCGCAACAGTGTGTCCTTACAAGACAGGTATCCTTGACATCAAATTGCTTATAAGAGAGGAGTCCTCTCATCAAAGTGTCCCTATAAAACAGGTGTCCTCGCAACAGTGTGTCCTTACAAGACAGGTATCCTTTTCTCAAAATGTCCCTACAAGACAGAGGTCCTCTCATCAAAGTGTCCCCATTAGACAAGGGCCCTCTCATCAAAGTGTCCCTACGAGACAGGTCTCCTCTTATTAAAGTGTCTCTATTAGAAAGTGTCTTGTCTAAGAGATGATTACCAGTTCCTGGCAGCCCAACCCACAGTGCTTTCCCCTCCTGCATCAGTGCATGGTCAGCCCCTCAGCCTCTACTCTCTTGTTGAAACTTTGTCTATTGACAGGCAGAGATAGGCGAGCATGCATTGGAGTTTGAAGATGTGCGAGGCGCAAGTGCCATAGTTCTATCCCTGGGACGGGAAAAATCTGGGTTTATTTAAATATTTTGACAATGCCATACTTGCTACAAACCTGCGACGTAAATCTGTCCGTGCGTGTAATTCTGTGTGTACGTAGATTGGTACACTTGGTGAACATCTACGATGACTAATGTAGCATTCGCTAAACGCCTACGACGTGCCAAAGCAAAAACAAAAGTATTTACAGGAACTTCCCTTCCCTTTTGTATAAAATATGTCCTTATCAACAATGTACACCATGATGAAAAGAACACTCCTGCTGAATGTCCCTGTAGAATAGACAAAGATTCCTGACCATACGTATCCTTTTATCACGGTCAATCAAAAAAGTAGTACCATCTCATCAAAGTATCGCTATACGACATTTGCTTTAAAAATTACATCGTGAAGAATGAAAAATGCATCGTATGAGGATTTCCTTTTCAACTGAGTCAACATACCTGGCAACGTCATTAAATAAGAAAATGAAATGGGATCATCGACATACTTGGGAGTTGTTGTTTTGTCCTCTTCGTTCACGTCTGATTCTCCTCTTCTGTGTACAGTGATAGCTGTGGCGGAATGCGACTCGTAAGTGAAGTAAGCTCATCAGGATGTCAGTTCAGCAAATGGTAAGTGAACAAGACGTACTCTGTCATTTGACTGTGGGTGGGTGGATGGGTGGATGGGTGGGTGGGTAGATGGGTGAGTACGTGGGTGGGTGGGTGGGTGGGTGGGAGGGTGAGTGCGTGGGTGGGTGGATGAGTGAGTGAGTCGGGGGGGGGGTGAGTGAGTGAGGGGGTGGATGGGTGGGTAGATGGGGGGGTAGGTGGGGGAGGGGGTAGGTGGGTGGATGAGTGAGTGAGTGTTGGAGTGAGCGAGTGATGAATGAGTGAGTTGAACGAATGAGAGTGAGTGAGCGAATGAGTGAGAGTAAGCATGTGAATGAGTGAGTGAGCGACTGAGTGAGCGGGTTGGTGGAGAATGAGCGGATAAATGAGTAAATGCTTGTGTACTAGCATGCGTTTGTTCGTTTATTTGTGTGTGTGTGTGTGTGTGTGTGTGTGTGTGTGAGAGAGAGAGAGAGAGAGAGAGAGAGAGAGAGAGAGAGAGAACTTGAACTTGAACTTGAACTTGCTTTATTCGTAGGCCGACAGCCCATTGAATGATCATCATAGTTACACAACAACATTTAGAGAGAGAGAGAGACAGACAGACAGACAGACAGACAGACAGACAGACAGACAGACAGACAGACAGACAGACAGACAGACAGACAGACAGACAGAGACAGACAGAGAGACAGAGACAGAGACAAAGAGAGACAGAGAGAGAATGTGTGTGTGAGAGAGCGCGTGTGCGTGTGTGCATAAACATAATAACGTCCTTGTGCACGTGTGTGTATCTGTTTACGCATTGCAACGAAAGACTTCTAGTGCAGTCATAATAAGAATGTTTTGTAACTATGCTTTGGTTCGCCCCCTTTTCATTAATAAAACTAACGTTAGACTTGTAATTTTTCATACATTCTGTTCAGAATGGAGTTGGCACAAAGTACATATTGACAGACACCAGCAATGTTCTCCTTCACTCTACACACATGTAGCTCGGTCTCTCCGTTCTTGTAGCCTCTGCTCAGGAGTCCTAGTCTCGGGCCAAGAAGAAGTAGAAGAAATCTGAAAATGAGGTTGACTGAAAATGTAAAACAAGTCTTATTCTGTCGTTGAATTGAAGTTTTCATTGATTTCCAAAGTAACTGACTGCTTTTGACTCACATGAATGTGAGTTTTTCGAACAAAATATACGCTAGTAGTGAGAGGAACCTCCGTCAGCCTGGGAATACATACATATACCGATATGTCAGGGACCTTAGTCGGTGGTATTTCCTCACCTAGACCTGTGAGCACCTGTTGTGTTCATGAGTCACACACACTACTCGTCAAGCTCACTTATGGTATTCTTCACTGAAAGGTAATGGTGCGATTGTATATAGTGACTTGTCACCCATCACGTCTCCTCTGGATACATGGACAACGAGACAAGAATCGTGTCAGTTGTCATTAGAACTATTCATGATCAATTTACATCATAATCAATTCACATGCATGGCAATTAAGATTATACCCAACACATGGCTTTGAGAAATGTTGGCCAAGGAAAATATCTTAACATTCACCTTATTATCACATCAACAATGTTTGATTCAGAAAATAGACATTTCAGAATTAAAGAAGTGCAGTAAGTCACACGATTTCCGATCATGCTGAAAGTTTGCTGGTTAGGTGGACGGAGAAATTCTCCCCCACCTCCTTTCTCTCAGGTTGCATTTTCCAGGAATCTATAACTCTCCACAGGTATCACAATTATCCGTCAGTCGCGGGTTCGTTCCCCGTAGGGGCTCGGCCCTTGGTTATTCTCTGTATTCATGCATATCGCTTTTAGTTGCTTGGACTTTGTTGCTGACCAGTGGTTGGAAACCAGGTCGGTTGAGAGACTGGCAGAGACAGCAATTTCAAAAGTAACCTTCAACGAACTTTGCGTGATGTAAAATGTTTGTGTTTTCGACACAATGCAGCCAGTTTTTTGGGGTATTCACCGCTCAGCTTGACAGGCAAGATCAAAAACAAGCGTAGGTATTTTGTGATGAGAGTCGCATGTCCGGGCTATTTGCTCAACAGCAGATAAATCTGTACGTGGTGGCTGCTTGTGAACTAACACGGCTTATCGTCCGACACCCTTGGCTGACTGCATGCATCAAAGCAAAAGGCTCCTACACATGTACCGGTTGTCCCCCGATTTTGCTGCCGATCCGGTCAAGAATCGGAACGGTTGACTCATTTGCATACAATCCGGCCCAGTTCTTGTCCGTAGGGCAGGCTCTATTCCCTGACCCGGTCCCGACCGATTCCTATGCCGGGCGACACGAGAACGACGAGAATCTCGCGACTATTCACAAATTTAAATGGCGGACTTGTCTACGCTTCGCACAGAAAACGCTGTATTTCGGGATACTAGAAACCCCATCCAAAGAAAATATAAGCCATGAACAGCATTAGTTTATCAAAGCTGTATGTTGAATGCATCAATAGGTTATGAAAGCTTCTACATTTTACAAATCGAATGCAGGTCAACGCAGATGTACACGGCAAAGAATCTGTCGCCACGGCTCCACCGCTTATCGTTGCGTGTTTGCACAGAAAACACTGTATTGATACTAGAAATCCCATCCAAAGAAAATGTAAGCCATGAACAGCATTAATTTATCAAAGCTGTATGTTGAATGCATCAATAGGTCGTGAAAGCTCCTATATTTTAAAATCCGACAGGCAGGTCACACGCATAGAACTACACGTCGAAACGTCATTGCCATAGCTCAGCAAAGGGACGTAACTCTAAATTCTGACCTCGCTTTGCGTAAATGAAAATCGCTCGAGTGCGCGGTCTCGGTGTAATTGTTGCGTGTGGCTGTCAACCCGATTTTTACACGCACTGTCAGATCGGATCTGGAGCAAAATCGGCTTGAAAACCGGTACGTGTATAGGCGCCTATAGACACGTAATGAATTGAATCATAAATCTGTTCTTTATGGCACTGTGATCATCATGCCATGGTACATTCATGTGGGTTGAAAGATCAACAGCTTTCTGTGGTTGAAACAATTATCCATTTCGCGAGTTTCATTGCAATCTTATGAATTTCATTTTCGTGTGCTTGTTCTTTTCAACGCGGATACTTTCTTAAGTCCTTTACGTCGATTTTTGCGTGTTTGTCGATAATGTATGCTTATGATGCATTCTAGCGTTGGCATATTTGAAGAGACTCGCAGTGAGATAAACCACATGGCTGAGGTTGGAGACAAATCTATTAGGGCGCTTGGTTGATGCGAACCCCTATTCTCAACTGTTGCAATCAAGGTTAAATTTGAAATTAGTCTTTCCTTAGCAGTATTCCTTGAAATTCGTCATCTGTAGTCACCTCGTTCCTGGTCACCTTTAAGGAGCAGCAACAATCCTGACTGTTTGATTTGGGACTTGTTAATTTCTTAATGTAGCATTCGCACGGTGCTAGACCACATGCCACCCACTCATCACGGGAAACTCGCGCTGCGCACATACTTGGAGGAGCACTTGTCATGTTAAAGGTTCCCTCCATGCAAATTCTCACTATCGAAAAGTAGTCCTTGTATACAGCGTATTCCATGTATACCATCACCGGATGCTGATTCATTCGCCGACCCTTCCTTAAGCCGTTTCATAACTGGTGATTGCCAAGTCTTGGCAAATACTGGCCAAATATTCGGTCAAAAGTTGCCAGGTCTTGGGATATATTCGCTGAATATTTGGTCAACTTTTCCGGTTCTGAATTGGTTTTCGCCAAGACTTGGCAAATATTTGCCAAGACTGGGGATTTTGGCTCGACAAGTAATGCAAATAGCTAATGGCGCGATATATTCGTGAGATCGCTTCAAATCAAAATAGCGGAAAAAAATCTGTTTCTTCGTTTACATTTACAGCCATTGTACACTAACGGTATGATCAAGATGCCGATCGATGCCATATTGCTTTTGTTTGCGAGATCTTGGCTTAGTTTCGTCAAGCTATTAAGAAGCTAAAGATTTGCCAAATCATGGCGCAATTGTTGCCGAATTTTGTCGAATGAAGCCAAGATTTATTTGTCAATTAAGAATAGACTTTAGTTCTCGTAAATCACTACACTTCATATAGAGGACAAGCTTACAAAGGGCTGCTGCTCTTCTTTTCCACAGTGGAGCCACCAACAGCCCGTGCGCTAAATAGTCATATGGCCAGCGATCCTTGCATATCAGCAGGCCCCTAGGCCACGGGCTCCCTCCTCTGCACGTGCCAGCCATCCTGAGCGCCGCATTGGCTGACTGCCAGCATGGGGAACATCCCCAGAACACGCCAGCGGTGCACGAGAGCGCGAGAGAAAAGCATTCACCGAACATCTACGCACGCTGAGGATTTCGTTTGACACTTTTGTATGACCCTTTCCTCAACTTAGGTCAGCCTGCATTACTAGTGGATGGCCGACTGCTCGTCATTCCGAAATCCGTGGCTGAAGTCAAGTCCTGCTTTGTTCGGGGTGGGACAAGGAAGGGGAGAATTCGACCCTTGCAGCTAACAGAACAGGTCTTGATGCATCCACTAACCTTCCCAAAAGCGGTTCCGAGCTCCCAGTCAACTCGGGCTAGAGCTACAGCACGGCTGACTCATTGTAAGAGGGCTTACAACAAAGCGTTCCGTCGCTTTGGACACCAGCAAGCGAGATGATTGACGCAGGCCTAGTCCCTTGCGGCAGAGGCTTGGACGTTTCTCAAGGAATCGCACACTCGCCAAGAGCATGTCAGCAGTCTTCTTTTCCTGCTGCACAGTGGCATCTGCCGGCAGTCCTGGTCGTTTAGTTTTCCTTTGGATCGAACTATGCCGCAACCAACTTGTGTCTTCAGACCCATGGTTGTATGAACGCCCGTTCGCTGGTCACCCTCGGCTCAGGTATGAGAGAAACTGGATTCGTCTGTCCGTCCGGCAACAGAGGCCTTCTTACTCCACCTGCTACTCAACTCCTGTAAGGATTCTTGGGTGAACTAATTGAGGCCACGAAGAGCGTGAAAATAAGATTTCTTATGGGCTGAACTGGAGTCTTTTTTATGATACCTTTTGTAAGATAACGGGCATGTTGCTTGAAATATCACATTCGTCAGCAAGCCTGAATCCCTTATTTTGTACATGGCGTTTTGCAGTTTACATGTCTTTTTACATCCATTTATTTTTTAGATAAGTATATTGGTCAAATGCAAAACAAATGTGGTCATATTGCT
>JAWQFJ010007413.1:35000-44778 GCA_034096865.1 Theodoxus fluviatilis
AGGCACGTCCTGCCGGCAGTCGACAACTCGGATCCATTATATATATATTGGGTCGCACGACGGGAGTTCCATCTCGCGGGTGTGTGGACTGCACACCAAGTCGCCTCAGGCACTTACACTAGTTACAGACCGCTGATGAAGCCGGGCGGTGGCACTGCGAAAGTCACGAGTGAGTGGCTGCTGTTTCTCCTTGCGGAGTGCACTAGTGCAGTGTACATATATTTTAAAAAGCATCAGGGGTGCGAAATATCTGGTGTAGCATACAGACCCAAAGCCCTGAGGCGGACTGACCGGGAAAATGTGGGACCGCAGGCGGGGATTGAACACGTGACCTTTCAGTTGGCGCCCGAAATGCTCTACCAGGTAAGCTACCGTGGTCTGCGAAGATGCTACGCTGAGCAAGGTTATGCACAAGTATCGTTCACGTTGTTGTTGGCAGGAATCTATGACCAGGACGTTCTGAGAGCAGCAGGTCTCAAGTAAATTCATTAGGTCACGTTGCAAAGTAGCGAGACGTTGCAAAGTAGCGAGACGTTGCAAAGTAGCGAGACGTTGCAAAGTAGCGAGACGTTGCAAAGTAGCGAGACGTTGCAAAGTAGCGAGACGTTGCAAAGTAGCGAGACGTTGCAAAGTAGCGAGACGTTGCAAAGTAGCGAGACGTTGCAAAGTAGCGAGACGTTGCAAAGTAGCGAGACGTTGAAAAGACACAAAGGAGAAAGGGTGTGAGCATCTGAGACTCAGAAATCTGAGCACTATGTCTTCAAAGAGCACATTTGAAGATGTCGACGATCTTGTATACAGAGACCTCATTTCACTAACAGTCGTTGATACCCGGCGAAATGGGTTTACCTGATAATAACTAGAAGGGGGAAAAAAGTCAATCTACGAGAAACCCACAACACCATAACAGTCTGTAACTGTGTGTAAAATCTCAATATGGCACCGCACACACGTGTATGTTCGTTTCGTTCTTTCAAGTCCAAGCTTCTATGGTATATTAGATCTGTGGAAACCACTCCACACGGAAAAGGTTGTTCAGGGGATATGCATCGCGGAAATCTGAGATTGACCAGTCATCAGACACACAAGCAGACAAACATTGAAAAAATTAGGAAAAGACGCACAAGTGCAAGGACGCACAAACACACGTGCAAGTAAAGGTAAAGGTAAAGGTGTGGTTTTTTATAGCGACTTACACCCTTTGTCTGGGTCTCAAACCGCTTACACTTTACCCCCTGATCACTGGGCATCTTCATCAATCCTCACTGGTACCTCACAACAAACATAGTGACAGACATTTAAGACGCACACAGTCAGGTACCAGCACCAACTCCGCTCCCTGGGGAGTATTCCAACCCGATGCTGGCGCTTGGCCGCATACAAGGGTTAATCGCACAACGTTTTTGCCAATATTGCCCTCACAGGTACCCGGTTTTACTCCTGGGTGAGGAGAAACAATGCGAGTTACGCATCTTGCTCAAGGATGCAACTCTGGAAACCGCGCAGCTTCGAACGCCGTACCCACTGGCCGCAAGTACACATGCACTCACTCTTCTGCGGGCTCATGCATGCACGCGCACTCGCACGCACGCACGTACGTACGCACGCACGCATGCACACAAGCAAACACACATAGACACATACAGAAATACACACACATACACACACACGTGCGGGCACACACACACACACCCCCGCGCGCACACACATATGTACCCACGCACACACACAAATACACACACGCATACACACTCGCACGCACGTACACCCACATACACACACGCACACACAAACACACACACACGCACACACTCAAACACACACACACACACACACACACACACACACACACAGACACACACACACACAGACACACACATACACTCACATATAAACACGCACACACACATACACACACACACACACACAAACACACACACATAAACACACACACACACACACACACACACACACACACGCACAAACACAAACACACACACACACACACACGCACGCACAAACACACACACACACACATAAACACGCACGCACGCACAAACACACACACACACACACATAAACACACACACACACACACATACACACACACACACACACACACAAACACACACACACACACACACAGTGACAGAGTGAATCCTACCTTGCTATGATCGAAGTCCGATACTGTGGGAACGTCCTCAACCAAGCAATTTGTTTTCGCTGCAAGTAACTACATTACAACCGGAATTCCACTAATGTGCCAACACACAAAATTATATGAGCCATTTGCTCCGGAGTAACAAAAAAAAAGAAGTTTCAAGTATTTGTTATGTTGTGCACACATGAGTTTACGAGTACATACACATTTCATTTGTATGTTGATATGTAAATGAATATGTAGGCCTACATTAAAAAAAATATTAATACAATACGAATATGTACATCGTACCTGACTCTGCTGTCACTTTTAAAAATAAATTTTCAGGGCTTTCAGAGGAAATAGGATTGATAGGCCCTTAAACAATAAACAGTAAACAGTATTATCACGAGGTTAAAAAAATCCCAAAACCACCAACCGAACCACACACAAAAACCTGAGTTCGTGACAGAGCGAGGGGAAATGCAAAATGTCATCCATGCACATAAAAGCTCATCCTTGCCGGCGCAAGTGTGCAAGTATATTCACACTGACAGTGATATGATTCCCTGCATTTGTGAAGAACACATGTACACGTGTGTGTTTTTGCAAACATTTATGCGAGTCACACACTTGCGCGTGTACACACGCACGCACACACACACACACACACACACACACACACACACACACACACGTGGATGCACGTGCAAACACACTTATACGCATACACATACACACTGACAAACACACACACACACACATACAATCACTCAATCCAACACAGACACACACGCGTACACACACGCACACACATACAAACACACACAAACGCACGCACACTCACACACGCACACTCACAAGCACGCTCACATACACGCACACATTCACAAACTCACGCACACGCGCACACACACACACAGACGCACGCATACACGCACACGCACACGCACACTCGAACGCACGCGCACACACACCGTCGCACACACACACAGAACCCCCCCACCCTCCCCTGGAACACACACACACACACACACACACACACACAGAACACCCCCACCCACCCCTGGAACACACACACACACACACACACACAGAGAACACCACCACCCACCCCTGGAACACACACACACACACACACACACACACACACACACACACACACACACACACACAGAACACCACCACCTACCCCTGGAACACACACACACACATACAAAACACCCCCACCCACCCCTGGAACACACACACACACACACACACACAGAGAGAACACCACCACCCACCTCTGGAACACACACACACACACACACACACACACACAGAACACCCCCACCCACCCCTGGAACACACACGCACACACATAACACCCCCACCCACCCCTGGAACATACACGCACACACGCACGCACACAGAACACCCCCACCCACCCCTGGAACACACACGCACACACGCACGCACACAGAACATCCCCACCCACCCCTGGAACACACACACACACACAGAACACCCGAACCCACCCCTGAAACACTCACGCGCGCGTGCGCTTGCTTGCTTCACTCACGCTGAACATTGAGGATGACTCGCTGAACGAGGTTGTCTCCCCTGAAACAATGGTACAGTCCCTCGTCGCTGCGATGCGCACGCGCGATATGCTAATTCCAGTGACCTATATCTGGTCTGCTGATGGAGAGACGAGAGTCGTTGCTGATTCGAATGTTCTTGTACGTCAGCAGTCTTTCATTCCTGTCCGTCCAGGTCACCTAGTCATCAAAAATAGGTTTGCATGAAAACGAAAACAACAATTTGGAAAAGCTTTCAGTGACGGGCCACACTAGTGGACTTGTCCGAGGAGAGGGGTGTGAGTATGACAGCCAAGCTGGCGGGCCACAACATTTGATTGGCTACGTGTTTACGAGTTGTTTTTGTTTTTGCTTTTGTGGTGATAATTTATCACTTTTTCATTTGTGATTCTGTGTGTGAATTACTGCGAATTCACTGTGGATTAAGGCTAGCTCCAACCCTCCCAAAATCATCATTTTCATGAATAAACTCGATTTTCGTTTTTTGGCACGGAAGTCATCTTCATCCAAGCACAAACCATTTCAGAAAATATGAAACTTAAACATTTTACCGAATTATTTTTAAATCATTTTTTTAAATCAAGGGGGTGTGGCTTTTAAAAGCTCATTAATTATGCAAGAAACAGAAAATGTCATATCTCGAAAACTATGCAACCGATTTCGATACTTTTTTCGTCAGATTTCTTCTTTTGGAGAGCCTGTATGAAAGCAGTTCTCTGATTGGTTCCCTGAATAGAATCCTCCAATCAGCAGGCAGCTTTCTTCGCCGTCTTGCTAGATCACTTCTACACCGACGAACGCCGAACGCGCTCATGAATTCTGACTGAATTCACTTCATGGAATTACTTTCTGGCCGCAAATCACCTTCTTGACAGGTATGTATTACTTTGCATTTCCTAAAGATATTCCACAGTGGTGTATAAGTTGATAAACAAGCTTGCATTCTTCGATCTCAATGATTCAGTTTCTTGACCTGAGTCGACAACTTCGCTGCAAATTCAGACGGGATTCCGTACGTGCCGTCAGTCTCAAGTATTCAGTTTACAGAATTGTTGTGGTTGGTGATGTTGATCGAATAATTACTGAAAGCATCTAGGAATGAGTTTTAATAGTGTGTTTAGTCCTCTTTGTTCGCTGAACTATTGGTTTTGAATTTGTTTACTTATTGGTGTATGTATGCTTTTTCAGATGCCTCGCAAAAGGTCAACTAGGAGTGATGAAGCACAGCCTCCTCCACCCAAGAAGAAAAGGGGGATGCCTCGCAAAACGTCAACAAGAAGGGGCGATGAAGCACAGCCTGTTCCACGCAAGAAGAAAAAGGGAAAATCAAGGGCTTTCAGAGGAAACCAGTATGTAGAGGTCTCCTCCAAGAAACAAGAGGCTAAACCAGTGGCCTCTACATCAACAGTTGGTGGAAGAGCAACACCATCGACATCAGCAGGAGGTGGGAGAGCAACACCATCAACATCAGCAGAAGGTGGGAGTGCAGACTCAACAGGCTACAGACTGATAGACATTGAAGTACTAACAGACTTTATCCAAACATTTCCCTGCAGGACTGAAGGCTGTGGAAGTACAGACTATAGTGTGTCTGAGCAAAGAGTGGGACTGTCTTTCACATTGCAAATTGCCTGTAATGCATGTGGTGCAGATTTCAAACTGTCAAATACAAAGCTGGACCATTTGAATATGAGATTTGCATTGTCCATGTTCAGCATAGGGTGCCATTTTGAACAGGGAAAGAATTTTTTTTCCAACATGAATATGCCACCTCCAGTCAGTGATGAGTCATTTGCTAAGTACAGAGACAAAATTGCATTTGACCGCCTTGACAAAATGAGAATGAAGAGGTATGAGAGACAAACCTCAGAGTCAGCCAAAAAGGAAAGGAAGAAGAGAAAGCTTGCAATGTATTCCACAAAGGGTGGGGACAGCTCCTATGAAGCAGGGGCTCACTAGCTGGACACTTTGATGTGTTTCAGATGTAATAAAGACTTTGAACCTGATTTTCTCGGTTTCTCTTTTTTTCTGCTTTGTGTTGACCTTTAATGGAAGATAACTTTGTATGTGTGCTTTTAATCATCCTGAAAATTTGCATGCTTACTCAAAAGAGATTTATAATGAAACCCTAGCAAATTCATTACAATACAGACATTTTCAAGTGAAATGTGAAACCTTATGTGGAAGAAAACCCGTTTAAAATTGTCTAATTTCGTACGTATATTGATTAAAATTATGTGAAAATTTTAATTTTTTGTTCAGAACAAAGAAAGTGACAGGGCTTCATTATCATAATCTAAATTATATTGTAACAAGTTTTCATGCAGATCACCAATATATTTCCACAGATATCAGTGTTCTAAAGATGTGCTATTTTTAGCTACATCTGCTTTTTTCCCCCCCAAATGACCTTGACCTAGAAAAAATTTTTGGTGGATTTTGAAAGCTCTTACCACCATCTTCAAACTCACCAAAAATCAGAATCCTGCAAGTAATATTACAGATTTGCTTGCCTATGGGTTGGAGCTGGCCTTAACCAACCAAGATCGTTTGCCGATCACATGCTGTAGCCCGCTAGCTTGTGTGACCTGCCGGCTTGGTTCTCTATCCCACACCCCTCTTCTCGGACGAGTCCACTAGAGTGGCACATCTGTAGAGGCTGTTCCAAAATTGTCAGGTGGACGTGCATTTGTTTGTTCTTGTGCTGCGATGTCTGCCCCAAGCCTTTTGTTTTTAGGTGTATTTCAATTGGGGGTAGCACTCGAAGTGAACGAGAGGCCGAGCTGGACTTAGCAAACTTTTTTTCGAGGACTGCTGCATACAAATTCGACACGGTGGAGTCGATGATTAAAATGACAGCCTAGACTTTCCGCGACTCCCAAACAAAAGAGGGATCTTAGAAGACCAATGAAGACACAGCTTCTCTCTTTGACAGCCAATCAGGACACAGCTTCTCTCTCTGACAGCCAATCAGGACACAGCTTCTCTCTTTGACAGCCAATCAGGACACAGCTTCTCTCTCTGACAGCCAATCAGGACACAGCTTCTCTCTCTGACAGCCAATCAGGACACAGCTTCTTTCTCTGACAGCCAATCAGGACACAGCTTCTCTCTCTGACAGCCAATCAAGACACAGCTTCGGTTTCCTTCGTCCAACCATTCGTCGGACTTCTAAGAACACGATTACCGACCTCTAAAAATTGGAACTTCGGACGATTTGCAAACATCCAAAAATCACGTACGCAAAGTCGAAACTTTAGCAATGTAGTCCGAAGCTTCGCCCAGTTAGAACATGGGTTCAAGGCCGTTGTTCACGAAGCTTCAAGCATCACTCGCAATGTGGCAAGAGGCTGCAGTTGCTTGCAACATCGACAGGACATCTTGCATACGCTTCCACAAAACCACTTCATGGCGGTCGAAATATTACGTCATACGGCTGCTATACAAAACTTCCTCATCTCGGTAAATCTCAGTCAGTTTCTTCATCTCTGGAACCGTCATCGTGGTTGCCATCAATTCATTTGCGGTTCACGCCAGTGGCCCTCTGAGACTGAGAGAAAATTGTGACTGACGCTCGCGACACGACGCAAAATGGGACAGTTTCTATTCCATTTCATATGCACTGCTCGGCTCAGCAGTGTGGAAAGCGATGAGCGCTGCTCGGCTCAGCAGTGTGGAAAGCGACGAGCGCTGCTCGGGTCATCAGTGTGGAAAGCGATGAGCACTGCTCGGCTCAGCAGTGTGGAAAGCGATGAGCGCTGCTCGGCTCAGCAGTGTGGAAAGCGATGAGCACTGCAGCCGAAGCGTGGCATGGAGTGTCAGTGTGGAAAATGTAGAATCGCCTCGTGTACAGCGGGCCATTTCAAAAGTATTGAGGTTGTCGTGCTATCAGAGCATTCTGCAGTAATGGTCTTAGAAACTTAGCGCGAGACACCGATAACAATGCGCCATTTTAGAGGTTAAAGGAAGTTATAACAACTGAGGCGTTTTGTGACTGAAATCTCATCAATATCTTTCAGAGGGATAACTTTTTTCCTCAACCAAATGAAATGCGTATAGTCATTATGTATCTCAATGCAGTGACTTACTAAGGTGCATTCTAACACCAAAAAATACAGTTAAAAAAAGGAAAGAGGAAAAGGGGGGGGGGGGGGGGTGAGGATCTATGCAGACTGCTTCAAAACCTTAATACCTTTTGGCAAAAAATAACAATTAGCAAGATTTATGAGCCTTCGTCTTCTTCTTGAACAACTTCACACTTGTAGTCCAGTTCTCGAAAAGGAGGTGACGGTCTGCTGAAGATGGTACAGCTCGGCATGTATGGCTACCTGTTGTGACCATATCTCGTCCCTCAGTGGCAGTCTGAGCGTTCATGCAAATGAGTTTCTACATATGTCTCTGGCTGCTTGAGGCCGCCCCTGGTTGAGCTACTGGAGCAGGCCCATGGCTGAGCTACTGGAGCAGGCCCCTGGCTGAGCTACTGGAGCAAGCCCCTGGCTGAGCTACTGGAGCAGGCCCCTGGCTGAGCTACTGGAGCAGGCCCCTGGCTGAGCTACTGGAGCAGGCCCTGGCTGAGCTACTGGAGCAAGCCCCTGGCTGAGCTACTGGAGCAGGCCCTGGCTGAGCTACTGGAGCAGGCCCCTGGCTGAGCTACTGGAGCAGGCCCTGGCTGAGCTACTGTAGCAGGCCCCTGGCTGAGCTACTGGAGCAGGCCCTGGTTGAGCTACTGGAGCAAGCCTTGGCTGAGCTACTGTAGCAGGCCCCTGGCTGAGCTACTGGAGCAGGCCCTGGTTGAGCTACTGGAGCAGGCCCCTGACTGAGCTACTGGAGCAGGCCCCTGACTGAGCTACTGGAGCAGGCCCCTGGCTGAGCTACTGGAGCAGGCCCCTGGCTGAGCTACTGAAGCAGGCCTCTGACTGAGCTACTGGAGCAGGCTCTGGCTGAGCTACTGGAGCAGGCCCTCGCTGAGCTACTGGAGCAGGCCCCTGGCTGAGCTACTGGAGCAGGCCCCTGGCTGAGCTACTGGAGCAGGCCCCTGGCTGAGCTACTGGAGCAGGCCCCTGGCTGAGCTACTGGAGCAGGCTCCTGGCTGAGCTACTGGAGCAGGCCCTGGTTGAGCTACTGGAGCAGGCCCCTGGCTGAGCTACTGGAGCAGGCCCTGGCTGAGCTACTGGAGCAGGCCCCTGGCTGAGCTACTGGAGCAGGCCCTGGCTGAGCTACTGGAGCAGGCCCTGGCTGAGCTACTGGAGCAGGCCCTGGCTGAGCTACTGGAGCAGGCCCCTGGCTGAGCTACTGGAGCAGGCCCCTGGCTGAGCTACTGGAGCAGGCCCCTGGCTGAGCTACTGGAGCAGGCCCTGGCTGAGCTACTGGAGCAGGCCCCTGGCTGAGCTACTGGAGCAGGCCCCTGGCTGAGCTACTGGAGCAGGCCCCTGGCTGAGCTACTGGAGCAGGCCCCTGGCTGAGCTACTGGAGCAGGCCCCTGGCTGAGCTACTGGAGCAGGCCCCTGGCTGAGCTACTGGAGCAGGCCCCTGGCTGAGCTACTGGAGCAGGCCCCTGGCTGAGCTACTGGAGCAGGCCCCTGGCTGAGCTACTGGAGCAGGCCCCTGGCTGAGCTACTGGAGCAGGCCCCTGGCTGAGCTACTGGAGCAGGCCCCTGGCTGAGCTACTGGAGCAGGCCCCTGGCTGAGCTACTGGAGCAGGCCCCTGGCTGAGCTACTGGAGCAGGCCCCTGGCTGAGCACTGGAGCAGGCCCCTGGCTGAGCTACTGGAGCAGGCCCCTGGCTGAGCTACTGGAGCAGGCCCCTGGCTGAGCTACTGGAGCAGGCCCCTGGCTGAGCTACTGGAGCAGGCCCCTGGCTGAGCAACTGGAGCAGGCCCCTGGCTGAGCTACTGGAGCAGGCCCCTGACTGAGCTACTGGAGCAGGCCCCTGACTGAGCTACTGGAGCAGGCCCCTGGCTGAGCTACTGTAGCAGGCCCCTGGCTGAGCTACTGGAGCAGGCCCTGGCTGAGCTACTGTAGCAGGCCCCTGACTGAGCTACTGGAGCAGGCCCTGG
>JAWQFJ010007421.1:2500-7500 GCA_034096865.1 Theodoxus fluviatilis
AATTATTCAATCGGAGGTTAAAGTGTTTTTTCTTTCCCTCTCTCCCGATCACATTCTGCTCCCTCCCCTCCTTTCAACCACCCGTTCCCTTATTCCCATCTTGTGCAGCAGACGCCCATGCTCGACACATTCGCTGATTGGCTAGCCAATCGCCAACTCTGTTGGCGTGTCCGCAATGGGAGTTAAAGATTTGGATGGATTGCAGTTGCTGGGGTAGAGATTACTGGATCGGCGCTACGTGGAACAATGTCATTGTTCGATTCGGCTCATCAGATGTCCTCTACATGCCCAAGCCCTACGCGATTCTATCATAACAGGTACACTGATGTACTTTGGCGAGGCTTTTGCTGATACGCTTTGTTAGCCCTAGCAGTGTCAGACCTGAGACCACTCGACGGTGTACAGCAGCAAGGGAGCCGACAACCAGCACGACAACCTTGGTGGAGAAACCTGCCTCGTCCAGCTGCAGGTAGAGCGGCATGTACTTCCGGAACTTGTGCTGGTAGCAGGCATCGATGAACGCATGGATAAGTTTGAAATTGGGGTAATGTTTTTTTCGTTTCATGATAGAGACTCGTTCTTTATGCTTTGTTAAAGTCAGACAACTCTTCCCCTAAACATTGTCAGATGTAAACATTGTGTTTAACTCTGTCCATGCGCTCAGCCCGTGATTCGAAGTTAATAAAATTTAAGACGTAGGTACCTTGAAACGTTATTTATGTGCATGCAGAAGCCCAATTTTTTCCCCATTTATAACATTTGTTTCAGCGCCGACCTTAAATTACCGCATTAAGATGCTTGTAGACACTTGTACTATTACGGTATTAACATACGTTTTGGTGTGCGTCTAGCCAAAAGACTTGTTTTTATGACTGTCAAGTTTCATTGCTGTGTCTTGTAAACACGCTGAGATATGGACAATACCGCACTGTCACCCGAGTAAAAACTCCTTAAAACCAGCGTTTTTGCCTGCAAAACGTGTTAACGCCTCCTGTCTTTCAAAGCCCGTAGAAGACACACCCTTTTTGTTTTCTCTGCAAAACGCATGTTGTCTTAAAGATACATGGTTGGGCTATCGTTTGACGTTTAGTTTTACAAAATACTGTTGCATCTGATTATTTTATGAATTTAAGAATCGGAAAAAAGTCGTTTTGCAAGTTCATTTTCGGGGGGTACTCACTTTGACGCCCAGCTGCGCAGCGCTGGGTTAAGATAATCGTGATCTGTAAACGGGATCATAAAGAAGAATGAATGTCCTTTCCGAACATATGTATATGGTTACTCAACATTTACCTGTTCAGCTTTTATAGCAAATTTTCGTACCGCTCCTTAACTTTTGTGCGTAGTGTAGAATGTGTACATCTCTATGCACTTAAGAAATTTCTGAATGTCTCTCCTCGCACTCCTAATGAAGCGGTATATGGAGATACTGGATGATTCCCTTTGTATGTGAATGCCCAGATGCGCGTGATCAAATACTGGTTGAAGATTTTTAAAATGGATGAAACTAGATTGCCAAACAAAATGTACATAATGATGCTATGTACATCCCATGATTAGGCCACTAAGGTTAAACGCATCTTGATCGATTGTGATTTGGAGAGGGTATGGGCCGAACAGAGAGTCAGTGATGAGACTGCGTTTTTTAAGAGACTGAAGGAAAAACTGATGTACAAGTTCAGTACAGATTGGGAAAAAAGAATACTGAAGAGTAACAGGTATACTTTTTACAGAGAGTTCAAGAATGGATGGGGTGTAGAGCAATATCTGTATGGCATAGGCAAAACAAATATTCAGGGATGTATTTATTAAATTCCGAATGGGTATATATCTGAGCTGTACATCCATAAACGGAGATACGTTCCTGATGCAGTAGCAATGTTGTCCTCCGTGTAGAGAAGAATTTGAAACTGAAACATTTTATTCTCAGATGTCATGCATTGTACGATTTGAGAGAACATTATATTCTGAAATTCATAGACGTAAATTGCGACAACCCAATTCATCATGTCATCAAAGCAAAAGTATGTCATAAGATCGACAAGCATTTATTTGTATAAAGCACTTAAGCGCAGAAGGGAAGCGATAGATTTGTCTGAACAGAATACTTTCTATACGGAGTAGATTGCAATGTAACCTGCCGAAGGAGAGAGTATTATTATATCTTTTGATTGAGTAGATTTCATGGTACACTGTATCATTTGAAAAGGGCCGGAGGCCTGATCAATAAACCATTCGTTCTTTCGTTCGTTCGTTCGTTCTCTCTCTCTCTCTCTCTCTCTCTCTCTCTCTCTCTCTCTCTCTCTCTCTCTCTCTCTCTCTCTCTCTCTCTCTCTCTCTCTCTCTCTCTTTGTCAGCCTACGAATAAAGTTCAGTTCAGATCAGTTCACACACACACACAACCACAACCACAACCACACGCACATACACACACACAAACACACACACACAACCACACACACACACACACACACACACACACACACTCACACACACACATAACCACACGCACATACACACACATATATACACACATACACACACAACCACACACACATAACCACATACACACACACACACACACACACACAAACACACACTCACACACACAAATAATCACACGCACACACAAATAATCACACGCACACACATACACACATACACACACACTAACACACACACACACAGAACCACATACACACACAATCACACACACACACACTCACACACACACACACACACACACACACACACACACACACACACACACACACACACACACACTCACACACACACACACACACACACACACACACACACACACACACACACACACAAGCACAAACACACACACACACATAAACACACACACACACACAAACACACACACACACAAAAACACACACACACACACACACAAGCACAAACACACAAGCACAAACTAACACACACATAAACACACACAAACACACACACACACACACACACACACACAAACACACACACAGACACGCCGGTTTCTCGTGACGTCGTGTTTTGATCGCATCATTAAATACGCTCATGCTTCACTCAAGTTCATGAAGCAAAACTGCAATTTCCGGAACATGCTCGATAATCTACGTGTTGTTTACGCGTCGAGTAGAGTTGAGAAAGACTGCGGTTTACTCACCAATGGCCGGGAAAGAGTTCACTAGGGGTAATTAGCAGCTGCGCCATGATGGTAGGTTACAAAACTTCCGGTGCTATATGTTGGGGTATGTTTCGGGTCTGTGTTGAGGAGTGCTTTTCGCTAGATCGTGGCAAAGGATGGCATAAAACATGCAAAAAGTTTAATTATTTTTTTTTTAAACTAATCGAAAATAGTTATAATAGACTATTGTCACGTATATTTTCTGCACAAAACCCACAGAAGAGAAGTAAACAAACCACACCGTACATACCTAGCAGACGAACACGATCGAACCGTAGCCACTACGCCAGCAGACGATCGAGCTAGTGTGATATAATGTTTCATGTAAAGCTCGAATGAGTGGCAGCAGATAACTGTTTAGTTCTGGCTTGAATTGACTATTTCGTTTCCCTGGTCAGGCGAGGACAGACAATTCACGATCATAGAGTCGATGAGTGCATGATCAACTTGCCCGCATTCGGCGTAATGTAACGTGTAAGATTATGACAAGAAAATGGCATTAAAGCACAAAACAAAGTTTCATGACAACTAAATTCACCAATGATATTAATAACTGATCATTTTTACACCTACAGCTAGTGGTAAAACCTTACATACAAAGCAAACAAAACATACTGCGGGGAGTGTCCCGGTCACGCATCAAAACTCAGTGCACGAGTGATCATTTCGCTTTTCTCTTATTTGTTTATCTGCTCTGACATGGTAAGCTGGCTGTGCCAAGAAACCAACATCTAAAATAATTACAGTTAGTTGATACATTTGTCTTTCTAAGGTAATGTCCATGAGCAAGAAAACGCGTTACGTTGACTTTCGCAAGCCCGATGCCTGTCGATTTTACCTCAACAAAATTGAGGTGATCGGCGGACTCGATCCATACCAGCTGACGCTCGAGCCCTGTGGGTTAGGGTGTGTGTGTGTGTGTGTGTGTGTGTGTGTGTGTGTGTGTGTGTGTGTGTGTAAGAATTGACCCACCACGTCTCCCTTCGCGATTCGTAAGAGGCAAATAACTAGGTACATCGTGACTTGATTTCTGTTTGCTCGATTCTAGCGATTGTCGTGCTTGATGGCCTTACATAGCCTACAAAGGCTGATATGCCGTAAAGCTCAATCCATCCATCCATCCATCCATCCATCCTTCGCGATTCGTAAGAGGCGAATAACTAGGTACATCGTGACTTGATTTGCGCTGACTCGAAACTATTCTAGTGGTTTTTGTGCTCGGTGGCCTTACGTAGCATACAAAGGCTGATAAGCCGTAAAACTCCATCCATCCACCCATCCATCCATCCATTCATCCATACCAGCTGACGAAGGACCAACTTGATCCGGAGGAACACTCCGCCAACGAGTGCAATGGACATATTTAATTGTTGGACTCGGAACATCGGCGTACACGTTGGAAGAGTTAACGATCTGTATGCACTCAGTCCTTCGTCACACCCGCCCTCACGTTCCTTTCAGGACGTCCCTGTGAAAGGAGTGGGTTTTTTTAATTTTCGTGTGTTAAGGGAAACAGGACAAGAGTTTTATTACAAGAAAGTTGACTCTGTCTCAGTTGGAATGAACAGCTTGCGTAGAAACCGCTTCTGCGTCACGCACGGGGAGGATCACTAGTCAGCACATGACGAAAAGACAACATCACTTCAGCACAGTACCAGGCGGGTGCCCGTTGAAACCGGGTTGAATCGGGGAGGCCAGTGCGGCAGGTGTGCACTTATCCCATCATTTTAGCCACCGGATGGAGCGCCATTCAGCTCGTATTACTCAGGCGTTTTCACAAGTTCCACACAGATACTCTCAGCGTGTGATT
>JAWQFJ010007421.1:10000-22500 GCA_034096865.1 Theodoxus fluviatilis
ATTGCATACTGGCGAGTTTTGATAGATCACTGTCTTTCATCCGCAGATGATATTCTTTTGTGACCTATACAGCTGATCTACTCATATTTGTAATTTGTATATATGTATTTATTCCTGAATGATGGGTCGTTGGCCGAAATAAACGAATCAATCAATCAATCAATCTCTCTCTCTCTCTCTCTCTCTCTCTCTCTCTCTCTCTCTCTCTCTCTCTCTCTCTCTCCTGTTCATCACTTACGTGGCCGACTGCATCCGGGGAAAAGGACGCCACAGAGTGCAGCTGTGACGAGATCCCCTCCCCCTCCCCCCCCCCCCCTTTCCCCCCTTTCGTACTTACTAACCTGTGGTATGTAAATTAGTATGGCCGCCAACCATGTTAAAAATAGTAACGTTAGAGTGTGTTATGGCTCGCCAGCCATAGTTTCCACGGTGTGTTCGAGGGTTGAGTAAAGAATTGGCCCACGGTGTCTCTCTACACAGTTCATAAGAGGCAAGTAACTAAAGACACCGTAACTTGCCTTACGTTTGGTCTGAACTGTTCTGGTGATTTTTGTGCTTAATGGCCTTGCATAGCCTAAAGAGGTTGCTGAGCCGTAAGACGCCATCCATCTATCCAATCATCGCAAACTTGGTACGATGAGATTTTACCGTCCTATTTCACGGTCACTTGTAAGTTGTCGCTGCGAACGAGGCCTATTCACAAAACGTCGACCCAGATTTGTACCGGTCCAATCAGATTGAACAAACATTGAATATCGATGCAATTGATATTGCTGTTTTGTAGTATCAAAAAGTCAAATCAGGTAACAGAACAAAACACTGTTGTTAGTCTCTGCGACATCTTGGCCTTTCTTTCTTCCCTATGTCCTGCATACTCTCTTTCCGTCTTTTCTAGTATTTGTTAAGTTACAAAACGCAAAACATAACAAATTCTCACCATTTACAAAGTGATCCAAACAAACATATTGATCTGCCTTAGTGTCAAAAGTGAGTGACTTCAGGTTCAGTTGAGCGATCCACTCACTGTGCCTTTGAGTTGCGAGATCCAGCATTTCCTTGCCTTTTCGCGTTGCAACACGCGGTGAAACAACACAAAACGTCGATCATTCTCTCTGTCATGCTGATTGTGGCAGTTGTTCACACAGCAGGAGGCCACCATTGTAGAAACAAAAAACTTTCTGCTCCAAAAACAGTCGTGTCTTTCACAGATTTTGTAAGCGACGCGCCGTTGTTTCCGTAGAAGTAGGAAAAGAGCACTCTGTCTTCCCGAGTGTGTCTCGATCTCCACGGAGCTCATTACGCGGAGACTCCATAGAACGTTGCCTTGGGTCCAATGGATACTGCATAGTTGCCAGAACATTGCCACGATTGAGCGCGCCTTAAACATTTTGTGCGACTTTCAATGGCGAGATTTCCAGTGGAAGCAGCACAGATGCCCAATATGTGTCCACGTGCGAGGAGGCCTGGAGATGACAAAACGGACACTGGTAACAGCTGCTAGAAATAATTATGTCTGCATCTAGGAACGCACAGCAGTAGAGGTTTATGAAACCTTGACTCTCTTGTGACTATTGTCATGCGGTTCAGGATGTCATATTCATTTGCAAGCGTGTCGGGTTATCTGTCTTTTGCTGAGACACAACCTCCCCGCCCCTCCCCCTCCCCCTCCTCCCAACCCCCCAACCCACCCTTTCCCCAACTATTCTCTCCTTTTAAAAAAAGCGGCACAGACGTGATTCTGGCTCGAAACGACATAGCGACAAGGGTCAGAGGCGAAAGCTCAGCGGTTCAAAACGGCTTCTCTCACGCTCGCTTTCTTTGCCTGTGCAAAGGTCGGGCAGATCTAACGCCACAAGCCCTGCCTTAACCCCGGTAACATCTTCTTTACCATGCAACATCTGTGAAAAGGACCTTTCTGGAATTTCACAACAAAACAGGGTCATCCCACTTGAAACAATTGCAACATAAAAGTGGAGATTTTCTTCTCATTCTTTTTTTTTGGGTGGGAGTACGAATGCCCAAGACGCAGATAAGTATGAAAATGACATATTAATCATCCGAGGCCATCCAGATAGGTGAAATCTGAACCAGTCAAAAACAATACCACGAAGCCCAAACAAATACGACAACGTGGCGAAGATGATGTCATGGTCAATCGTCTCGAAAACTGCCGGAAAACAATGTCGTGATGAAGAAGACCGTCAGCCAGAGTAAAAGGACAGCTAGCGATTGCTGGTCACTCGCGACAGAGCAGCCTTGGAGTTGTGATTCTTGCTGACCACTTGCTGAGATAACTCGAGCTCTCATGGGTACTAATACAAGCCTACATGCAGATAGGTACATACTCGCGTGCCAGTACGCATGCATGCAGGCAGATGGACAGAGGCGAGAAAACACGCAAGCCACACACGAGCACACACACACACACACACACACACACACACACACACGGTATATACACACACACACACATATATATATATATGTGTGTGTGTGTGTGTGTGTGTGTGTGCGTGAGAGAGGGAGGGGGAGAGAGAGAGAGAGAGAGAGAGAGAGAGAGAGAGAGAGAGAGAGAGAGAGAGAGAGAGAGAGAGAGACAGAGAGAGAGACAGAGAGAGAGAGAGACAGAGAGAGAGAGACAGAGAGAGACAGAGAGAGAGAGAGAGAGAGAGAGAGACAGAGAGAGAGAGAGACAGAGAGAGAGAGAGAGGGGAGGCAGGGAGAGGGAGAGAGAGAGAGAGAGAGAGAGAGAGGGAGGAGAGAGAGAGAGAGAGAGAGAGAGAGAGAGAGAGAGACAGAGGCAGAGACAGAGACAGAGAGAGAGGGGGGGGCAGGGAGAGAGAGGGGCAGGGAGAGAGAGAGAGAGGCAGGCAGGGAGAGAGAGAGAGAGAAAGAGAGAGAGAGATAGACAGACAGACAGACAGACATACAGACAGATAAACAGACATACAGACAGACAGACAGACAGACAGACAGACAGAGATAGAGATAGAGAGAGATAAATAGATGGATAGAGAGAGAGAGATAAAGAGAGGGAGAGAGAGATATGTTGATCAAGACCACATTTGTTTGGAAATGGAAATGGTATAGGATTATTGTGTGGCACACGCCTCAGAAGATATAAAACAAAGAAAGCTTAACACACACACACACACACACACACACACACACACACACACACACACACACACACACACACACACGCACACACACGTCTGACCCACACGAAATACTTACGGAGGCACTTTCCGTTGACAGCAGGCACTACCGCTACAGTCGGAAGTCGAACGAGGGAATGATTTAACCTGCTTGGCGGAGGTAGCTGAGGCAGCTGTGAGTGTACGAAGGAGTCTAGTCCCTCTGTCATAAGTTAGGCCGACTAACCTGTTTGGCCTATTGCTGCCTAGCTGATCTTATTAGAATTCATTTGGCCGAAAGACCTGCTTTTTTGCCTTGGATAGTCAGTGTAGAGTGCGACCACTTTTTCAATCACAAACTGAACTTTAACATCAGGTATTCCAAAGGAAATTTTGTAATGGAATGTTGCGTGCTGCTATTATCATATGCTTAATGAGTTTTCCCTTCTGATTACGGTGACATTTGAACTAGTATTGAATGGCAACTGAAAAACCCGTTATGGCCCTTTTATCCGAAAACCGGACCAGAGTTTTTTTTAACACAGAATTGGCCATTTTCTCACAATCAATGCAAACCCCACAAGTAATCACACATCTCATATTTAAGTTTTCCCATTTTTACTGGCATCCAAAGCAGCATACAAAACAAGTTTGGTTCAATTATTTTTTCTCGCCAGAGCACTGACAGCGCCAGCAGGTCGGACGTGCTGATATCGAACAGGAGCGTCTCTGGGGAGCCGTCTTTGCGGAATCCGCTTTGACTGGCTGCCCTTTTGACTTCAGAGCAGACAAACGCTGTTGTTTTGCTGATTTTGCTTAAGATGCAGGAAGAATCAGTTGTGATGATGGTAACAGAATATTGTCAAACTATTTACGACTACGGAGCAAACTCAGCGCAAACCTCCGCCAAGGAAGCCAACATTTCTCTTCCATGGCCCGTATCATCAATAAAGACAGCATGGTCTGCTAGCCAGGCCTGTATCATCAATAAAGGCAGCATGGTCTGCTAGCCAGGCCTGTATCATCAATAAAGGCAGCATGGTCTGCTAGCCAGGCCTGTATCATCAATAAAGGCAGCATGGTCTGCTAACCAGGCCTGTATCATCAATAAAGGCAGCATGGTCTGCTAGCCAGGCCTGTATCATCAATAAAGGCAGCATGGTCTGCTAACCAGGCCTGTATCATCAATAAAGGCAGCATGGTCTGCTAGCCAGGCCTGTATCATCAATAAAGGCAGCATGGTCTGCTAGCCAGGCCTGTAGCATCAATAAAGGCAGCATGGTCTGCTAGCCAGGCCTGTATCATCAATAAAGGCAGCATGGTCTGCTAGCCAGGCCTGTATCATCAATAAAGGCAGCATGGTCTGCTAGCCAGGCCCGTATCATCAATAAAGGCAGCATGGTCTGCTAGCCAGGCCTGTATCATCAATAAAGGCAGCATGGTCTGCTAGCCAGGCCTGTATCATCAATAAAGGCAGCATGGTCTGCTAGCCAGGCCCGTATCATCAATAAAGGCAGCATGGTCTGCTAGCCAGTCCTGTATCATCAATAAAGGCAGCATGGTCTGCTAGCCAGGCCCGTATCATCAATAAAGACAGCATGGTCTGCTAGCCAGGCCTGTATCATCAATAAAGGCAGCATGGTCTGCTAGCCAGGCCTGTATCATCAATAAAGGCAGCATGGTCTGCTATCCAGGCCCGTATCATCAATAAAGGCAGCATGGTCTGCTAGCCAGGCCTGTATCATCAATAAAGGCAGCATGGTCTGCTAGCCAGGCCTGTATCATCAATAAAGGCAGCTGGTCTGCTAGCCAGGCCCGTATCATCAATAAAGGCAGCATGGTCTGCTAGCCAGGCCCGTATCATCAATAAAGGCAGCATGGCCTGCTAGCCAGGCCCGTATCATCAATAAAGGCAGCATGGTCTGCTAGCCAGTCCTGTATCATCAATAAAGGCAGCATGGTCTGCTAGCCAGTCCTGTATCATCAATAAAGGCAGCATGGTTTGCTAGACAGGCCCGTATCATCAATAAAGGCAGCATGGTCTGCTAGCCAGGCCCGTATCATCAATAAAGGCAGCATGGTCTGCTAGCCAGTCCTGTATCATCAATAAAAGCAGCATGGTCTGCTAGCCAGTCCTGTATCATCAATAAAGGCAGCATGGTCTGCTAGTCAGGCCTGTATCATCAATAAAGGCAGCATGGTCTGCTAGCCAGGCCTGTATCATCAATAAAGGCAGCATGGTCTGCTAGCCAGTCCTGTATCATCAATAAAGGCAGCATGGTCTGCTAGCCAGGCCTGTATCATCAATAAAGGCAGCATGGTCTGCTAGCCAGGCCCGTATCATAAATAAAGGCAGCATGGCCTGCTAGCCAGGCCTGTATCATCAATAAAGGCAGCATGGTCTGCTAGCCAGGCCCGAATCATAAATAAAGGCAGCACGGCCTGCTAGCCAGACCTGTATCATCAATAAAGGCAGCATGGTCTGCTAGCCAGGCCCGTATCATCAATAAAGGCAGCATGGTCGGCTAGCCAGGCCTGTATCATCAATAAAGGCAGCATGGTCTGCTAGCCAGGCCCGTATCATCAATAAAGGCAGCATGGTCTGCTAGTCAGGCCTGTATCATCAATAAAGGCAGCATGGTCTGCTAGCCAGGCCTGTATTATCAATAAAGGCAGCATGGTCTGCTAGCCAGGCCCGTATCATCAATAAAGGCAGCATGGTTTGCTAGCCAGGCCTGTATCATCAATAAAGGCAGCATGGTCTGCTAGCCAGGCCCGTATCATCAATAAAGGCAGCATGGTCTGCTAGCCAGTCCCGTATCATCCATAAAGGCAGCATGGTCTGCTAGCCAGGCCTGTATCATCAATAAAGGCAGCATGGTCTGCTAGCCAGGCCCGTATCATCAATAAAGGCAGCATGGTCTGCTAGCCAGTCCTGTATCATCAATAAAGGCAGCATGGTCTGCTAGCCAGGCCTGTATCATCAATAAAGGCAGCATGGTGTGCTAGCCAGGCCTGTATCATCAATAAAGGCAGCATGGTCTGCTAGCCAGTCCCGTATCATCAATAAAGGCAGCATGGTCTGCTAGCCAGGCCTGTATCATCAATAAAGGCAGCATGGTCTGCTAGCCAGGCCTGAATCATCAATAAAGGGAGCATGGTCTGCTAGCCAGTCCTGTATCATCAATAAAGGCAGCATGGTCTGCTAGCCAGGCCTGTATCATCAATAAAGGCAGCATGGTCTGCTAGCCAGGCCCATATCATCAATAAAGGCAGCATGGTCTGCTAGCCAGGCCTGTATCATCAATAAAGGCAGCATGGTCTGCTAGTCAGGCCTGTATCATCAGTAAAGGCAGCATGGTCTGCTAGCCAGGCCCGTATCATCAATAAAGGCAGCATGGTCTGCTAGTCAGGCCTGTATCATCAATAAAGGCAGCATGGTCTGCTAGCCAGGCCCGTATCATCAATAAAGGCAGCATGGTCTGCTAGCCAGGCCTGTATCATCAATAAAGGCAGTATGGTCTGCTAGCCAGGCCCGTATCATCAATAAAGGCAGCATGGTCTGCTAGTCAGGCCTGTATCATCAATAAAGGCAGCATGGTCTGCTAGCCAGGCCCGTATCATCAATAAAGGCAGCATGGTCTGCTAGCCAGGCCTGTATCATCAATAAAGGCAGCATGGTCTGCTAGTCAGGCCTGTATCATCAATAAAGGCAGCATGGTCTGCTAGCCAGGCCTGTATCATCAATAAAGGCAGCATGGTCTGCTAGCCAGGCCTGTATCATCAATAAAGGCAGCATGGTCTGCTAGCCAGGCCTGAATCTATGAAATTTAGGGGTTTTAGTTTTTTCTTTCTTTCTTTTTCTTCTAAAAGCGATATATGAGTGCGGAACTCATATGCCCACGTCATCAATAGTTTCACGTCATCAGCTTTGTGATGGGCAGCAATGCTTCCAGTTCCCAAACTTCATAACAGATGAAATTCTCTTTATTGTTGTAATCCCCAAACTTCATAACAGATGTAATTCTCTTTATGGTTGTAATCCCCAAACTTCATAACAGATAACATTCTCTTTATGGTTGTAATCCCCAAACTACACAACAGATAACATTCGTTTTATGGTTGTAATCCCCAAACTTCATAACAGATGACATTCTCTTTATGGTTGTAATCCCCAAACTTCATAACAGATGACATTCTCTTTATGGTTGTAATCCCCAAACTTCATAACATATGATATTCTCTTTATGGTTGTAATCCCCAAACTTCATAACAGATGAAATTCTCTTTATGGTTGTAATTCCCAAACTACATAACAGATAACATTCTCTTTATGGTTGTAATCCCCAAACTACATAACAGATAACATTCTCTTTATGGTTGTAATCCCCAAACTACATAACAGATAACATTCTCTTTATGGTTGTAATCCTCAAACTACATAACAGATAACCTCCAACATTTTATGGATTCTTTCTTTGTTAAAACACTGATCTTCCACAAAAATTTCATCAGAACCCATTTTGAACTTTTTGAGTTATTTTGCTAAATAACCAATTGAACGACGAACCGAGAGTAAAGCATAAACTCATTGGGGGAGGTTATTTTGCCAAATGGTGCAGCGAGAACTTTTTCTGTTTCAATGTGACAAAAACAAAAGAGATATCCATTGATTTTAGGCGTAAGAGCATTGCACCGGGCCAGTGATCATGGATGGAAATGCGGTGGAACAGTTAACAATACACATATTTCAGAGTAGTGATAGAAGTAGTGACCTGGAAAGAAAACACAGTATATTGCGAAAAAAATCTAAAGACAATCTTTTTTGCCTGTGTAAAATTTGATCTTTGGGAGTTTTACTGTAGACATTCTACCATGCTGTTGTGATTAGCGTATTGACGTATGCTGTAGTCTGTTGGGAAGGTAGCGCCAGTAAGAGACACACCAATACACTGAACGAAGTCATAAAAGAGGCACAACATATACTTGTGTGATGGATCGAGCCGGTGGGAAGGTTTTCGAGCGGGAGAAGGGGCTCGTGCTTGATAGTAGAAGGATGCAGGTATGAGACAAGTCGTAGCTGCTTTCCGCAACTTTATTAACCCTTGGTTACAAGAGCTGCTGGCTGGTCCGAGGCTGGATGGCAGTGGCCTGGACCAACCCAAGACCGTGGTGACGATGATCCCTCAGAATGGCAGTCTCATTAATCTCTCAGACTGGCAGACGGTTCCCCCTTATTAAAAGGATGCGCGAACCCCAGATGAGCCAGGCTAGGGATTGGCTGATGCAATATAAGCCTAGTGACCGAAAGAGGTTTATTACTCTTTTACACTTAACTGGAATTATCTGTTTTAATGGTTGTCTTTAGCACGACACAATCTATCAACTGAATATTGCACCATTAAAGTAAAGTGTCTTAATTCAGAGGAAGCAACGATTTTATCGCTTTAAAATAATAGTTCAAATTTACAAGTGATGGAATGGACAGCTGCAAGACAAATGGACATCCGACACGCAGGACATAAGAGAGAAAGAGAGAGAGAGAGAGAGAGAGAGAGAAGGGAGAGAGAGAGAGAGAGAGAGAGAGAGAGAGAGAGAGAGAGAGAGAGAGAGAAGGGAGAGAGAGAGAGAGAGAGAGAGAGAGAGAGAGAGAGAGAAGGAGAAGGAGAGAGAGAGAGAGAGGGGGGGGATAGCGTGACATGTCCAATTGACAAGTAATGTGAAGAGCAGCTACGAGACCTTCCAGATTAGCAGAAGGCCGTGTCGTGACTGTTCACGCACAATGCGTACTTAGCTCACAGGACACACAGGACACACAGGACACACAGGACACCCGACAGGAAGAAGAAGGATGGAAGACACTTGGGTGATAGGAAGAACTAAAACAAAGAAGGCGGAAGGATGAGAGAAAATGAGAGAGAGAGAGAGAGAGAGAGAGAGAGAGAGGGAGAGACAGACAGACAGACAGTCAGACAGACAGACAGACAGACAGACAGACAGACACACAGACACATAGACACGCAGACACACAGACAGACAGACTGACTGACAGACAGACAGACAGACAGACAGACAGACACACAGACAGACAGACACACAGACAGACAGACACACACACACACACACACACACAGATAGAGAGAGGGGAGAGAGAGAGAGAGAGAGAGAGAGAGAGAGAGAGAGAGAGAGAGAGAGAGAGAGAGAGAGAGAGAGAGAGAGAGAGAGAGAGAGAGAGAGAGAGAGAGAGAGAGAGTCAATGTCTCAAAGCAACAGGTTTACAAAAACGGGAGCAAATAACTCAGCAGGGAAGCTTTGCACTCGGCAACACTTGTAACCAAAGTAGAACCTTTCAGGCAGATCTACAATAAGCAAGTGAGAAAGGAGACAAGTATCTTCATGAGAAATGCAGGCCGCCCTCCCCACACAGAATTCAACTGCAGACTCATA
Organism: Theodoxus fluviatilis; assembly: GCA_034096865.1. NCBI lineage: Eukaryota > Metazoa > Mollusca > Gastropoda > Cycloneritida > Neritidae > Theodoxus > Theodoxus fluviatilis. The sequence goes on from JAWQFJ010007421.1 coordinate 19,585, forward strand.
CCTCGCAAAGATTCCGTCCTCCAGATAAACACAGACAGGATGCCAACTGATATTAATGTCATGAACACCAACTATTTTAGATCTGCAGTATGATCTTAACATCTGACAATGCAACCAATTAACCATTTTTATTTTATGTCATCTCTTGTTTAAAACTTTTTTTTCCAATTGGAAGTTTCTGTTGTACATAACCAATTCCTGATACCAGTGAAATGTGGCCATCATTTTCCACATTTTGGATGAATAAAGTACACGTATATGCTATGTTATACATGTATTATGCTATGTTTTGTTGTGCTGTGCTGTGTTGTGGTATGCTATGCTATGCTATGCTATGCTATGCTATGCTATGCTATGCTATGTTATGTTATGATGTTATCCCTCCAGGTTTACTGGAGGTCCTACAGACTTTATCTGTCTGTGTGTGTGTGTGTCTGTCTGTCCCGTCTCCACGGCTTATATCTCAAAAACTACTGGACGGATTTCTTTGAGATTTTGCACACTAACTGGAAGTTAGGTCCGATTGAATGTATCAAATTTTCAGAATCAAGGCTTGAAGAGAAAGTGGTTTTCTAAGGTCGTATTCTCGAAATTACCGGTCGAAAAATGATTGAAATGACATTTGACGGCAAAGCCAAATTTGACGTCATTAATAGCATGACGTCATTTGCATGTACGATCTGAAATGCAGTCCCACTTAGAAGCTTTCTGTCTCAACATTTCAATTGACGTAACAGCAGAAATTATGGGTATCTTTTTAGATTGACGTCATTTGCAAGTAGAGTTTCGGGGAACCCATGCGAGAATGAATAATTTCCAGAACGTTGGTGAAGGAGACAGAAGGATTTTTTACGATGCGGGTCGTTTCGTTTCGAAAATGTAACCCTTGAACAGCATTAATTTATCAAATCTGGGTACTACTATTGACCGCAATACCCCGCAATACCCACAAATATACCGCAATACCACCAAATATGCAACTCGTACTTGCGTCAAATCGCCGTAGTTTGATGTTTACTTAGCCCGCTGAACGCTGCCAAGACTAATCTAATGCGATCGCCGTAGTTTGACTGTTTCCGAGAGTTACGTCCCTTCGTGATGCGGTCGCTTCTGTGTATCGGTCCGAAAGTTTAGTTGAATTTGTATGGTTTTTGGCGACCCATGTGTCTCAAAATTGAGTAGAAGTATTTTGAGCGTATTAGGATATCGAAACATCGCATCAGTTTCAATGTTGTTTTCTGGCCAAACATACTATACTATGATCATTGAATGACCACCTATCAGATCTAAACTCGTTGTCTTCATTTGCCTGTCGGATAAGTCTTGGCAGTTTAAACACTAGAGCAGTCATCAGTTTATTGTCAATTTGAGAGACTCACTGGCTCATAAAATAGGTAGCTAGAGCATAATCGCTCCAAGCATTGATTTCGCCTGCCAGCCAACCAAAACAAGGGACGCAACTCTAAATCTCGTCTTGCTTAAAATCGCGGAGTGACGCTTCTTTATGTCTATGTAACGTATGTTCTTTGGACGAAGCAAACATCTAACTACGGCGATTTGACGCAAGTACGAGTTGCATATTTGGTGGTATTGCGGTATATTTGTGGGTATTGCGGGGTATTGCGGGATATTGCGGTCAATACTAGTACCGTCAAAGATGTATGTTGAATGCATCAATAGTTCTCTCGAGAGGTTGCGGGTTCGAACCCGATCTTTTTTTGTTGTTGTGCCGAAACCTGGAGGTTCAGCGCCAGCGGTTTTTATTTTATCTTAAGTTACGTTATGTTGCGTTGCGTTGCGATGCATCAGAGCAAGTTAAGTCTCAATTTTCCCACTTGTTCGCCCGTCAGGAATTGCATTCGGTGACACGGTGGGTGTATCCTTACCCTCAAACACAGGAGGGTTGCACAAGAAAAATCGAGGCAAAGTCCGGTGGTGAGTTGTGAACAGGCTGTGTTCGAACTCTTTGTACTTCACACAGGTTGAATCCACCTTCACAGTGTGTATATGTGTATAACACAGTTCTGAGATGTCATCTTCAGGTGCCAAGCTTCTTTCACAGAAATTGTTTCCAGTGGAGGTTGCACACAGGCACGCTCTTCACTCTCTCATCGTTCCTGGTGGTATTGTTTTCTTGTCTATCTCTGGTAGACTCAGCGAGCAGCGAAAAGTTCAGCGTCATGCAACGGGGTTAATTACATAACAAATGCTTCCAAAAGAGCTGGAAACTTCATTGTGCTTCTGCACTTTACAACACTGCAATCAACTTCCCAGCAGGAGCTCCATTTATCCATAATATGTCAATCATGAAAACGTGTACTTTTGCATTAATATCACGCCTTGATCGATTAGTGTTGTGCATGATTATGCTGCTGCTGCTGCTGCTGATGATGATGATGATGATAGGCGTCCATCAGTCCTGGAGGACCATGGCTAAGTGCTGCAGGGGGCCAGTTCCGTCCCGTTGACAGCATCTGCTGTGACTATGGAGACCAATGCGGGAGTGGCAGTCCAAGCCACAGCTCCACGTGTGAAGGGTTACACTAGTCTGTTTATGCTGTACGTAAATGAACAGAAAGTCATCATTCCTATGCAAAAGCCGTTTAGGCCTGAGATGCGCGTGAACATCATGTAGAGTTTATCATTAAGCAAACTGCCCATTATGCATGCCTCCCATTGAAGCTTTGATGTTCCATTGAGTGCATCATTTCGTTTTTGTTTTTTGTATAATAGGATGGACTCTCTCTCTCTCTCTGTCTCTCTCTGTCTCTCTCTCTCTCTCTCTCTCTCTCTCTGTCTCTCTCTGTCTCTCTGTCTCTCTCTCTCTCTCTCTCTCTCTCTCTCTCTCTCTCACACACACACACACACACACACACACACACACACACACACACACACACACAACTAAAACAAAGA
>JAWQFJ010007421.1:27500-38240 GCA_034096865.1 Theodoxus fluviatilis
CTAGGCCTCATAGATATTCATTTTTTTCTGTTTTCTTTTTTCCTAGCTTAGCATATTTTTGACGTTCGAGTATAAACTTGGACGACAGTTGGGTCAGTCTTGATAATTATGCAACCAAACAAAAATCGTATATTGTTCACTTTCAAAATAATCGTAGCCTGCTGCTTGACAATAATGGTGAATCTGGTGTGAAATTCAAGATTTTGTAATGAAAAATACAAGCAGATGTACAGGCAGGCAGGCATGAAGACAAGCAATCAGACAAGTAGGCATGTAGACAGGCAAATATGCAAGCTATCAGGCAGGCAGACAAGCAGGCAGGCAAGCATGCAAGCAGCCACTTCAACTGGCACACAGGCTGGCAGACAGGCAGGCAAGTAAGCAGGCAGCTAAGCAAACAGGTAGACAGGCAAGCAGGCTGGCAAGCAGGCAGGCAGGCAAGCGGGCAGCCATATAGATGGGCAATCAAGCAAACGGGCTAAAAAGACAAACAGACAAGCACCTAGAAAGGCAAGCAGGAAGCCAGACAAGGCAAGCAGGAAGCCAGACAAGGCAAGCAGGAAGCCAGACAAGGCAAGCAGACAGCCAGACAGACAAGCGAGCGAGCACGCAGGCAGGCAAGCACAAAGATAAATGTTTAGTTTGCTGGAGGTGGAGGGGGGAAAGCACACCTCATACACGGTCTGTCCTCCCACGACCCACACTGTCTCCACTCTACGAGAGAACGGTGGCGAGTTGATGAAGTGGGCGGCTTCTTGAAAAGTGGGGACAGTCTTGGCGATGTTGGGATGGTCGCTGTCCCTGCACAAGAAACAAACAAGATTTATGGAGCCGCGTTTACAGTCTTTACGTCGTCGATACAATATTTATAAATTGCTTAATTAACTGCTAACGCATACTCGTATTTGAAAAATAACTTCTATCAACACAAACTGATACAAAAACGCCACGGGTTAGCTAATAGCCTAAAGTATACTGTCACAATCACAACAATCAGCAGTGATATCACTTAAAATCACAAGAAAAGATGCTACAAGTCTATTTCTACCAATCAGTGAAAATTAACAAGTCTTTACAAACTTCATGAACTGAAAGACGAATCAATGGGTTTTCAAAAACGTTTCTGAAGCAAATGCTCATGAAACTTATTTCAAACGTTGCTACAATTTTCATTTTGTGTAAATGAAACTCGTAAGAAAGGAAACAATGTTTTTGAATTTAATTAAGGGGATTTCAATCGAACACTTGAGGCACTGAAGGTGTGTGAATATTGGAACTGGCCTGGCCACATATAAAAGACATACAGATTGGAAACACATATTTTCCACGGAAGGAGTGCAAAGCCAACGCACTTTACTGCAGTCAACTGTTTATGTGGTCCATGTCCGAGGAAGTTCAAATTGCCACTGCAGGCCACACGCCAATCAAGTGCAAAGTATAGCAAAAATGAAAAAGTGTCAGATATAGTAAAAATGAAGAAGTGTCAGATATAGCAAAAATGAAAAAGTGTCAGATATAGTAAAAAAGAAAAAGTGTCAGATATAGCAAAAATGAAAAAGTGTCAGATATAGCAAAAATAAAAAAAGTGTCAGATATAGCAAAAATGAAAAAGTGTAACATATAGCAAAAATAAAAAGTGTAAGATATAGCAAAAATTAAAAAAGTGTAACAGATAGTAAGCATTGAAAAATTAACATATAGCAAAAATGACAAAGTGTAACATATAGCAAAAATGACAAAGTGTAACATAGCAAAAATGAAACAGTGTAAGATATAGCAAAAATGACAAAGTGTAACATATAGCAAAAATTTACAAGTGTAACATATAGCAAACAAGAAAAAGTGTAACATATAGTTAACATGAAAAAGTATAAGATATGGCAAAAATAATGAAGTGTAAGATATAGTAAAAACGAAAATGAAAATGTGCAACAAAAACAAAAACGACAAAGTGTAAGCTATGGCAAAAATGAACAAGTGTAACATACAGGAAAAATGAAAAGCGTAAGATATAGCAAAAATAAACAAGTGTAAAATATAGCCAAAACTAAAAAGTATAACATTGAGCAAAAATATGACAAAGTATAAGATACACCCATAGCCGCCTGAGGTCCCCTCATCAGCTGGCGTGCCTGGCTCCAGGGCTGTCGAGGCCTGCTCTGCTAGGTCAGCCATGTACTTTCGTACAATATCATGTATATCTATCATAATTATGATATTGTCTCACATCTTCATTATATCATTATATCTTGTCACGGCGTACTATGTCATGAGATTATCGTATCGTATCGTATCGTATCGTATCGTATCGTATCGTATCGTATCGTATCGTATCATCTCATCTCATCTCGTACCAATAGCATAATTTGTCTCAGATGCCACGGTTTATCTGGTGTGCGACTAGCAGCAGACGAGGTATGACATACTTACGCAAATCTTTCTGCAGAGGTGAGGATCACGTGTCTGACTTTCCCGCCAAAAGTTCGTTCCTCTCTGTCCGTGCAGATCCAAGTCAGGCGTCCCCGAATATGGACTATGATCTTGTCTGTAATGGAGAAAAACAAGAGCAAGTACATGCATATTAGTGACACTGATTAATATTACCAACCTTTCTTCAGTGAATGTAATCGTTTCGGTTCAAATGTGTGAACCGTTTTCACAAACTGAGTCTTAACTCGCAAAAATTAGATTTTGAGATATTTATATGTTCAAAATCTGCAAATACGTATCTTTCATTTAATATACAAATCAAACTTCTACTCCAAAAACTGTTTATGTTATGCTCACTCAAAGAGAGGTGGTGTGCTGACGGCTATTTTGATAAATCAAGGGTAAACGGTTTAACAACTTTATCCATAGTTTTTCCTTAGCAACGGGCCTTTTTCATGCATGCATCAGCTCAAAACTTGACAGGTTGGTAGAGTAAATCTATTTCTGATCATAGAATGATAAATAAATGGAAAAGTATTTGATCTTGACATTAAATGAGTGTTATTATTCAACTAAAAATACAAAATGAAGGAATATAATGTATCATACTTTAGAAAGGATTGATGCAATAAGTGCAATTTTTGGTGTTTTTTAAGATAAAAAGAAACTTTTCAATATCTGATTATGAAAATTAAGTGTATGTAGGATTCAGTTTTGCCAAAACGTCAAAATGCACAAAATCCATCCTTATCACCTTTGTCAGCCTCTACTGCGTTTTTGCTGCATGCGAGTTAAGACTCAGTTCATGAAAACGGGTCATATTTTGTTTGGAGACATTCACCACTGGTCTTTGCAGAGCAGCCTCCGGTGTGTGTGTATGATGTAACGTCCAGGCCTCGGATGTGTGTGTATGATGTAACATTCAGGCTTCCGGAATGTGTATAAGATGTAACATGAAGGCCTCCGGTATGTGTATATGATGTAACATTCAGGCCTGCGGTTTGTGTGTACGATGTAACATCCAGGCCTCCAGTGTGTGTGTACGATGTAACATCCAAACCTCCGGTATGTGTGTATGGTGTAACATTCAGGCCTCCGGAATGTGTGTATAATGTAACATCCAGGGCTTCCGGTATGTGTATATGATGTAACATTCAGTCCTCCGGTGTGTGCGTATGATGTAACATTCAGGTTTCCGGTGTGTGTGTATGTTGTAACATCCAGGCTTGCCGTGTGTGTGTATGATGTAACATCCAGGCTTGCCGTGTGTGTGTATGATGTAACATCCAGGCCTCTGGGGGGGGGTGTATGATGTAACATTCAGGCTTCCGGTGTGTGTACGATGTAACACCCAGACCTCCGGTATGTGTAAATGATGTAACATTAAGGCCTCCTGCGTGTGTATAATGTAACAGTCAGGCTTCCAGTGTGTGTGTACGATGTAACATCGAGGTATCCAGTGTGTGTGTATGATGTCACATCCAGACCTCCGGTATGTGTAAAGATGTAACATTAAGGCCTCCGGTGTGTGCGTATGATGTAACATTCAGGCTTCCGGTATGTGTGTATGATGTAACATCAACGCCTCCAGTATGTGTATATGATGTAACATCCAGGACTCCGGTATTGTGCGTATGATGTAACATCCAGGCTTCCGGTATGTATGTATGATGTAACATCCAGGCCTCCGGTGTGTGTGTATGATGTAACATCCAGGCTTCCAGTGTGTGTGTATGTCACACCCAGGTTTCAGGTGTGTGTGTATGATGTAACATCCAGGCCTTCGGTGTGTGCGTATGATGTAACATCCAGGCTTCCAGTGTGTGTGTGTGTATGATGTAACATCCAGGCCTTCGGTGTGTGTGTATGATGTAACATCCAGGCCTCTGGTGTGTGTATATGATGTAACATTAAGGCATCCGGCATGTGTGTATGATGTAACATCCAGGCCTTCGGTGTGTGTGTATGATGTAACATCCAGGCCTCTGGTGTGTGTGTATGATGTAACATCCAGGCCTTCGGTGTGTGTGTATGATGTAACATCCAGGCCTCTGGTGTGTGTATATGATGTAACATTAAGGCCTCCGGCATGTGCGTATGATGTAACATTCAGGTTTCCGTTATGTATGTATGATGTAACATCCAGGCCTCCGGTATGTGTGTATGATGTAACATTAAGGTCTCCGGTGTGTGCGTATGATGTAACATCCAGGCCTCCGGTATGTGCGTATGATGTAACATCCAGGCTTCCGGAATGTGTATAAGATGTAACATTCAGGCTTCCGGTGTGTGTGTATGATGTAACATCCAGGCCTCCGGTGTGTGTGTGTACGATGTAACATCCAGGCCTCCGGTGTGTGTGTATGCTGTAACATCCAGGTTTCCGGTGTGTGTACGATGTAACACCCAGACCTCCGGTATGTGTAAATGATGTAACATTAAGGCCTCCTGCGTGTGTATAATGTAACAGTCAGGCTTCCAGTGTGTGTGTACGATGTAACATCGAGGTATCCAGTGTGTGTGTATGATGTCACATCCAGACCTCCGGTATGTGTAAAGATGTAACATTAAGGCCTCCGGTGTGTGCGTATGATGTAACATTCAGGCTTCCGGTATGTGTGTATGATGTAACATCAACGCCTCCAGTATGTGTATATGATGTAACATCCAGGACTCCGGTATGTGCGTATGATGTAACATCCAGGCTTCCGGTATGTATGTATGATGTAACATCCAGGCCTCCGGTATGTGTGTATGATGTAACATCCAGGCTTCCAGTGTGTGTGTATGATGTCACACCCAGGTTTCAGGTGTGTGTGTATGATGTAACATCCAGGCCTTCGGTGTGTGCGTATGATGTAACATCCAGGCTTCCAGTGTGTGTGTGTATGATGTAACATCCAGGCCTTCGGTGTGTGTGTATGATGTAACATCCAGGCCTCTGGTGTGTGTATATGATGTAACATTAAGGCCTCCGGCATGTGCGTATGATGTAACATTCAGGTTTCCGGTATGTATGTATGATGTAACATCCAGGCCTCCGGTATGTGTGTATGATGTAACATTAAGGTCTCCGGTGTGTGCGTATGATGTAACATCCAGGCCTCCGGTATGTGTGTATGATGTAACATTAAGGTCTCCGGTGTGTGCGTATGATGTAACATTCAGGTTTCCGGTGTGTGTGTGTGTATGATGTCACACCCAGGTTTCAGGTGTGTGTGTACGATGTAACATCCAGGCCTCCGGTGTGTGTGTACGATGTAACATCCAGGCCTCCGGTATGTGTGTACGATGTAACATTGAGGCCTTCGATGTGTGTGTATGATGTAATATTCAGGCGTTGACAATTAGTGCTGATAGATTGATTGCGCAGTGAATTGCAAGAACAGAAACGGAGAATACTACCAAGAAATCGATCGATGGACGAACGGATGGATGGACGAACAGATGGATGGACGAACGGATGGATGCATGGATGGATGGATGTCAAGTGACGGCAAAAGATAGCTGATAAAAAACTTCTTCCCTTTGATCCAAAACCTTATCATCTACAAAGCTAGAGAACTGATTGATTCCAGCCCTCACCCCCACCCCCCCTTTCGGTCTCTGTCCGTTGCGCGTACGTGCGTACGTACGTGGGTATATGTGTATCTGTCTGTGTCCATCCGTCCATCCGTCGGTCTCTTGTCTGTGAATATCTGTCCGTTCGTCCGTTTGTCCGTACGTCTGTGTGTCTGCCTGTCCGATTGTCAGTCAGTCAGTCAGTCAGTCAGTCAGTCAGTCAGTCAGTCAGTCAGTCTATCGGTCCGTCCGTCCGTCCGTCCGTCTCTCTCTCTCTCTCTCTCTCTCTCTCTCTCTCTCTCTCTCTCTCTCTCTCACACACACACACACACACACACACACACACACATACACACAAACACTCACAGCACACACACACACACACACACACACACACACACACACACACACAAACACACATTCCCCATTTCCCTCTCCTCCCTCTCCCTCATCTGCACTCGCCCCACACCCACCTCACGGATCGGACTGTCTGGGAGAGGATCGTCAGTTCAGCCGCTGGAAAATCATGGCAAGGGCGGTAACCTATCAACTTTCAAGATTATGGATTGTCTCACCTGGATTCCTCAATTCCGAGATCATTTTGCGGTAGTACTCAAAGTCTCCTCTGTAAAGGAATAGAAGATACATTTTAAAACAGTAAACTCTTAATAGCGTGTATTTGACATTTTGGAATGCACTTACAAAAGCAGAACACACGATGATCCCCTGACACGCACGCACACAAGCACAAGTGTGAGCGAACGGACCACACAAACACTTATATGGACAGAGGACCACACACACATGCACACGCACAATCCCCCTCCCACCACCACCACCCCGCACCCACCCCCCATCCCCCACCCCCCATCCCCCACCCCCCATCCCCCACCCCCACCCCCCATCCCCCACCCCCCATCCCCCACCCCCACACACACACATCAGAGAGAGAGAGAGAGAGAGAGAGAGAGAGAGAGAGAGAGAGAGAGGCAGGCAGACAGGCAGGCAGGCAGGCAGACAGGCAGGCAGACAGGCAGGCAGGCAGGCAGGCAGGCGGACGGACAGACAACCACAGAGACAGACACACAGACAGACAGACAGACAGACAGACAGACAGACAGACAGACAGACAGACAGACATGCACACAGACACACAGACACACAGACACACAGACAGGCACACAGACATATAGGCAGACAGACAGACAGACAGACAGACAGACAGACAGACAGACAGACACACAGACAGACAGACACACAGACAAACAGGCAGACAGACAGACACACAGAGACTGACAGACAGACAGACACACACACACACACACACACACACACACACACACACACACACACAGACATACAGACAGGCAGACAGACAGACAGACAGACAAGACAGACAAGACAGACAGACAGAGAGACAAGACAGACAGACACACAGGCATACAGACACACATACATACCCACCCACACACACACACACACACACGGACAGACAGACTGACTGACAAACAGACAGACAGTCAGACAGACGGACAGACAGACGGACGGACAGAGGGAGGCAGAGAAATACCAACATTTACGTCTATCAACATAGACTACATAGCACGTGAACGTGTGCACACATGCTTTCATATACACACAATGGCACACAAACTCTTGCACTCGTGGACGCATGTGTATATGCGCCCCATCCTACCCCCTCATGCACATACGCGCGCAATCACGCGCGCAAGCACGCACACACTCTCTCTCTCCCTCCCCCCCCCCCTCTCCATCCTCCTCTCTCCCTCTCCCTCTCCCCCCCCCCTCTCCCCCCATCCCCCCTCCCTCCCTCTCTTTCTCTCTCTCCCTCTCCCTCCCCCTCCCCCTCTCCATAGCGAATGTTCTACGCTTTTCCCATGACACTACTCTAAATGAGTTTGGCCGATCGCTATTGGCCCTGTGCACTGCGTATGATCTCACAATTTTAAATGGCTTGTTCGGGGAGGAATCGGGGAAACTTACGTATGTGTCTCATGCAGGAAGTAGTGTGATAGACTATTTTATAGCGTCAGAGGATCTTCTCATAGTATTTGATTCATTGTGCGTGGTAGAGTCAGTTACTTCCCCGCATATGTGTCTTGAGCTAAATCATTCAGCGTGGCTGAGACTATAGTGAATATAGTATCTCTGTGTTCAGAATGGAGCTAAATATTTCCCGGGGGAATGCGCATTCAGCTTGTAGGGAAGACATGGACTTCATGTCAACCACAAAAATTGTCTGGGATGCAATTTTTTCTGATGTGTATATCCAAAACCTTCAGAACTGTCTATCAGAACTAAGTGACAACGAAATGAAGATTGAATCACAATTAGATGTAAATATGTTTGCAGGGACGCTAACGGGATGTCTTGTGCAGGCTGCAGAATTTCTTTTAAAAAACACACACATTTAAAATACGAGCTGACTCGTATTCGAGAGGATGGTATGACAAAGAATGTGCAAATGCCAAGAAGGCTGCCAGACGACATTTACGGATGTTCTTAACTACTAAGGCAGATGAAGATATAAAAACATACATCTGGTACAGGAACAAATATAAGCAGACCATTAGGGATAAGAAAAAAGAGTACAGAGCGAATGTAAGTAATACACTGGGTACAAATATAAGAGACAGTACAAAATTCTGGAGACAAGTTAAAATTCTGAGTACAAAATCACGAGTTCCTTGTAGCATTTCTTTACAAGCATTGTATGACCACTTTAAAAGTATCTTTTCGTGCCTGCCATCCGTCGACCAAGATTGCCACGTGCAGCCTGGAAGTATCAATTTCTTTGACAACGGCGATTTAAATTCACCCATTACACGGGCAGAGATAACAAATGCTTTGAGGTCTCTAAAAACTGGGACATCTGCAGGCACAGATGGTGTAGTAGCTGAAATGTTAAAATCAGCTGAACATTAGTTGTTACCTTTATTATTGTATTTATTCAATGCTATATTTGATTATGGTGTGTTTCCACATGTTTGGTCGGAGGCTATCTTTGTGCCGATCCATAAACGTGGACCGAGTGACAATTCTGATAATTACAGAGGTATTGCTTTATCTAGCACCGTTCAGTAAAGTATTTACCCATGTTATTTGCTGCAGGTTACAGAACTGGGCAGATCAGCATGATCTTATTCGAGAAGAACAGGCGGGCTTTAGAAAAGAGTATGGGACAGTTGACAACATATTCATTCTGTATGGTACCATTGACAAATATTTGTGTAAGCACAAACAACTTTATATTGGCTATGTAGATTTTTAAAAAGCTTTTGATACTGTGGACAGGAGTATATTGTGGAAAATTTTGCAAGAAAATGGGATTACAGGAGAAATCTTAGATATTTTGATAGCCATGTACAGATCAGTGCGATACTGGGTAAGAGGGAGGGAGGGTCAAACAGACTTCTTTGAGTGCTCCTCAGGACTAAAACAAGGCTGCAAAATCAGCCCGATCTTATGTTCTTACCTAATTAATTTCCTGATTGAAGAGATTTCTGTAAACAGTAAGCATGGTATACAACTTTTGCCCAACACACCTGATTTAAGTGCCCTCCTTTTTGCAGACGATGTCGCTCTGCTTTCTGATACAACAGTCGGTCTCCAAAATCAATTAAACTGCCTTAAAAGCGCAGCAAATAAACTTGGTCTGAAGATTAACACAGACAAAACGAAAGTAGTTGTATACAGACTAGGTGGATATTTGGCCAGATATGAAAGATGGTATCTAGGTGACGTACAACTGGAAGTGGTCAGTGAGTACAAGTGTCTCGGCAACATACTTTCGACGAAATTATGCTCCAAAGAGACACAGCATGATTTGGCTTGTAGAGCAAGAGCTGCTCTTTTTCTGTTGACTAAGACATTGAGAAAGATTTCACAGGTAACACCATGTGTGTATTTTAAACTGTTTGATGCACAAATTCAGCCGATTCTTTTGTATGGAGCTGAAATCTGGGGAATGGATGATTGTCATACGGTAGAAAATGTACATCTACAGGCTCTGAAAAGTTTTCTTAACGTTTCTTCACGAACCCCTAATGATATGATCTATGGAGAAACTGGGCGTTTTCCTCTGTCTATCAATGCCAAGTTACGTAGTATCAAGTACTGGCTTAAAATCTTGAAGATGGACGAAAGTAGGCTACCCTTTAGAGTTTATCAGAAGATGCTGTGTGCACCGCAAATCAAGATTTTTGGGGCAACCAAAATCAAAAAGATACTTATAGAATGTGATTTTGAAAAGGTATGGTCAAACCAGCGGGTTACCAATTAGACAGCATTTCTGAAAAACATCAGAGGAAAACTCATTAGCAGATTTTGTACTGACTGGGAAATGCGAGTACGGCATAGTAGTAGAGATTCTTTTTATAGACTCTTCAAAATATCTTTTGGAAACGAACAGTACCTATACGATATAGATTAAAAAAGGATTTAGAGATATTTATATACGTTTCAAGATGGGAATTACGGATTTATTCAGTCACAAATACAGATACACGACAGGTGATGACATTAATGTGTGTCCGCTCTGCAGAGAAAGAGAAGAAACAGAGACTCATTTTCTACTCTATTGCCCTACATTACACGATTGTCGCGTGTACGCGCAAGGCATGAGCTAAAAATAGGATAGAAAGTTCTGGGCTCAGAGGTTGTTGCTATCGGGATCAATTAGCTGTAGAGGGGTTGATTGAATCAGTTGGAAAAGCGAGGGAGATTCTA
>JAWQFJ010007422.1:0-2500 GCA_034096865.1 Theodoxus fluviatilis
CCGATTAGTCAACGTAAATAGGTTCAATTTTGGCTGTGAAGTTTCTGGCTGTTTCAAGGGCACCTTACTTGATGAGTGTCTCCTTTCCTCTTCATCGTCTCCTCCTCCTCGCCTCACCACCTCCTCCTTTCCTCTTCCTCGCCTCCTCCTCCTCGCCTCACCACCTCCTCCTTTCCTCTTCCTCGTCTCCTCCTCGCCTCACCACCTCCTTTCCCCTTCCTCGTCTCCTCCTAGTCTCATCACCTTCACCCTTTCCTCTTCCTCGCCTCCTCCTCCTCGCCTCGCCTCCTCCTCCTCGCCTGACCTGCTTCTCCTTTTCCTCTACACCTTTCCTCTCCTTTCTCCTTTTCCTGTCCCATCTCTTTCCTCTCGTTTCACCTCCTACTCCTTTTCCTCTCCTTTACTTCCTCCTCATCCTCCTTCTCCTCCATTACTTCCTCCACTTCCTTTATGTTCTCCCTCCACCTTCCCTCTCCTCCTAGTCCTTCTCCATTGCCTCCTCCTCCCCAGCCTCAGCCTCCTTCTCCTGAGCCTTTTCCTTCCTCACCTCCCTTCCCTCCTTCACATCGTTCTCTCTCCCCCTCCCTCTTTCCTCTCCTCCTACCTCTTTTCCCTTCCCTCCACCTCCTCCTCAGCCTTTTCCTTCCTTACCTCCTTTCACTCCTCCGCCTCCTTTCTGCTCCCTCTCCTCCACCTCCTCTTCCGCCTCCTCCCTTTCCTCCACCTCCTCTTCAGCCTCCTTCCTTTCCTCCACCTCCACTTCAGCCTCCTCCCTCTCCTCCACCTCCTCTTCAGCCTCCTCCCTTTCCTGCTCGCACAAAGGCAAATAGCACATACAGTGAAGGGAGAACAAAAGCCATTTTCGTTATCGTTTACTTGACTTTTTAACTGGTCTCCATGTTTGACGAGGACAGGACAAGAAAGTCCGTTATTGTCGCAGCACATCGCAATGCGAGAAGCTGTCCCAGTCAGTGCCACCTCACGTACTCTGCAACAGCTGCTGGGACAGTGGACTCGAAGGGAATGTTGTTCTGCAGGACGGCGGTAGCAGCGAGACTCTTCAGGGACACCGGCAGGCACTGTCGAAGAATGTTTTGAACAGTGGACGAAGCAGCGCTATCCATGGGAGTAAATCCGTACCTGTTCTGGACATTAATCAGCGCGCCGGCGTGTATCAAACTCCAAGTGATGCTGGTCAAGGTCTCTCGGCTGTCGTCTGTTTCTTGACAGCTAGCTATGACGTGGAGAGGTCTGTCACCATCCGCATCTTTGGCGTTCGCCTCGGCGCCGCATGCGAGCAGGAGGCTCACCAGAGAGGCGTAGGGCAAGGCGTTTGCGTTCCTCAAGCGATGGTCTCTGTGCCAATACTCCTCCACCGCCTTGTGCACAACGGAGCGGCACCCAAAGAGCAGAGGGCGAAAACTGATGAAGAGTTGGGTCAGCTGAACAAGCAGGTTTTTCTCTTCGTCCCTCTGAGCTACCTTGAGTCCGATCAAAACGCTCTGCATGCACAGGTAGACCAAACCGGCGTGCTTCGGAATTTCAAACTGCTGCATTCTCTCCAGAGTGAGCTCCAGGGCCTGTTGCACGTCTGAGAACAAGGGTGGCACTTCGTTAACCAGCATGGCGCCATAGACGTCCAGAAACTGGTCCATGTGGGTGATGATGATGATGATGATGATGTCTACTTGTATAGCGCACGTATCCATGCTGGCAGCATGCTCAAGGCGCTTAAGCCGATGTTGAGGCTGTCTCTCAGTGTGTAGTGTCTCAAGTCAATGAGACCAGTCTCCTGCTGCCAAGGGCGCTGGCACACTGTTTTCCACAAAGGAGAAATTGTGCGTGCTGGGTGTTTTTACTGTGGCCGACACCCACCCGTCGAGGTCATGAGCGTCAGGATCTTTATAGTGCGTGATTTTGATGTTGTGAATGCGTATCACACACTAGACCTCGGTTTATTAAGGTCTCATCCGAAGGACCTGGGGCCGTTTGGTAGCCCTAAAGAGGGCCATTTGGTACCCGGTTTCACTCCTGGGTGGGGAGAAGCAATGGGAGTTAAGCATCTTGCTCGAGGATGCAATTCTGGGGACCGCGCAGCTTCGAACGCCGCACCCACTGGCCGCAAGCGGCTGTAGGTCCAGCGCGCTAACCACTCGGCCACTTCACCTCGGAGAGATCAGTGGCAGTCTTTGCGTACCAGAGCAACAGGGCCACCGCCTCGCTGTACCGCCTCCTGTTCTTCAGATGCTCAAAGCACTTGCTGTAGCAACCCACCACCCATCTGTTGTTGAGGCCCAGAATCCTTCCAACGATGGCCAGGCATTCCAGCTGCAGCGTGTCCTGGTCAAAGTTTCGTGTCTCCAGTTCTCTCAGGGTTCGACTCTCCTGCAAGTGGCCCCTGAGCGGAAGCGGGGAGAGAGGTTTGGGGACGACGTTGCAAGGGTCTCTGTATCGCTCCGTCATGGCTTTGTGGAGATAGTCCAAGCCTCCGTCCATTTCC
>JAWQFJ010007422.1:7500-31027 GCA_034096865.1 Theodoxus fluviatilis
GTCCCTCACTTGAAAGGAAGGAAGCGTGGCCGTCACCAACTCCCCTGCAGACCAAACTATATGGCAGCCGCCACGAGTTGGAGAAAACGAGGACATTCATTGCCCATAGGACATTCTCATTAACGTACCCTGCAGGAGCTATCCTCGGCGCTCTCTGTCGAAACACAACTCGTTAGGTAGAACCACCTAGTTCCGGCCGATTCTCGAAGCGTCTGCACTGAATACTAGCTATTTGCTAGATCTCTCAAAGTACATGCATGTGGGGGTGGAAAACAGTACTGTGTCATGTAAAGCTCGAATGAGTAGCAGCAGATAACTGTTTACTTCTGGCTTGAATTGACAATTTCGTTTCCCTGGTCTGGCGAGGACCGAAAATTCATTATCATCGAGTTGAGTGATCAACTTGCCCGCACGGCGTAATGTATAGGCCTAACTTGTAGGATCGGGTTGATGATGACAAGAAAATGGCATTAAAACACACAACATGTTTCATTGCAACTAAAATCACCGATTATATTAATAACTGACTATGTTTACACTTACAGTTACAGCTAGTAGGCTACTCAAACTTTATAACGCAAATCAAAACACACCTGCGGGGAGTGACGTGGTCTCACATCAAAACTCAATGCACGAGTGATCGTTTCACTATCTGATCCGACATGGTATTCCAGCAAACAAGCAACTACTGCAACTTCATGAAGTTATTGAAATCTCAAAGTGTGATGCCAGACATCGATTGACCGATCGAGTTCGACTGCATCTGCCGGTTGCATTCTCGAACATTTCGTCTGCACTGAATACTATAGATCGCTCAAAGCATGTGGGGGTGGAAAACAGTACTGTGTCATTTGCCATAACCATCGTGACAAAATTATTGATGGAAAAGTTGTCAATCTACATGGCATTCCCGACCTGGTTTTTTTCTGTCTGTGTGTGTGTGTGTTTTTTCCCCCTCTTTTCTCGAGAGCTTGCAGGTTCAAACCCGATCTTTTTTCTTCTTTTTTTAAATGCCAAAACCTGAAGGTTCAGCGGCAGCGGTTTTTATATCGTTAGTTAACATTACAAATAGTACAGGCCTTTGCATGTGTCATTAAAACTCTTTTTTTCCTCCATCCCACAACTGAGGATTAAAAGTTCCTCTGCATCACTGGCCTAATTATGCATAATCTAATATGATGTCAAAACTGCACCGAATTTAAATTGATCAGTCTACTCCACTCCAAACAGTCTGCTCAGCAGTTCGATGACCCAAAGACAGATACTGGACAGATGGACAGACACACAGGCTGAAAAAGTCTGGGATCTCTCTTTGTATTCATGACAATTAGCCTTATAGCAACGGAATGCAGGTTAAATCACTTACCGACTCCATCAGTCGATACACGAATCGTGGTTTATTTGTATTATTTAATCTTTGTATTATTTAGAGTTATTCCCCTTTATGCGTTCTTGCCCACTCAGGAGACTAATAAACGTTGGACGCACCAATGTCGGTTTTGGCCATTGGACTGACTTTATGAACTGCAGTACTAGACTGCTTATCTCTCTACAACACAAAACACAACATGGTGGCAGCGGTGTGAGTTCAAGAGAACCAAAGGTACTGTAAATTCATCCCTTCTCCCCATTTCCTGTGCTAATAATGGGCGATCCACCACAACCAAGAAACACGCCACGTGTCCACCCTCCACCCACTCTAATTTCTAAACGTGAGGAAAGGTGCTGAGGAGTGGAAACTTTTCAGGCAAATGTGGAACAATTACTGCATTGTGGCTCGCATCAACGCTGAAGGGGATGATGCATACAGTAAGGCACGTTTTCTTCACACTATCGGTCCTGATGGTCTCACAGTGTACAATGGAATGCAGTTGGCTGATGACCACAAAGTGCAGGATATCAACCTGCAAATCTGGTGCCAGAGCATGAGTAATAGCCATGTATGCTAATATTTATTGTAATTATTAACATATGTTATGTGTGATTGTTGTGTGCATGTTGGCACCTTTAATATGTTTTGTATTAGGGTGTGTATCGTTTTCTTTGGATATTATCACATTGAAAAACAAAACATTGCTATCACAGTATTTGATTCATAACAAAAAGTTCACAAATCTGCTTCAGTCAAGAAAGAGACAGCAGAAACAGAAAGAAAGCAGTCCTCCTTGGTCCAGCATTCTATGGGCAGGAGCAGTCATCGTCACACTTGCATGTCTCCGGCCCTGTGCAGCCCTTGCCACAAGCACATGAATGAACGAACGCAGCCGCCAGGATCAGGGGCGGGGAAAACCCCTCGGCTTTGGGTCACGGGCAGCCTCACGCTTGGCCGACGACGTGATCGCGAACGCGTTGCCCCTCACAATTGCCAGCGAGATTCTCTGGAAAAGGAACTGTGTCTGGCGTGGGTCATCTGTCGACAGTGCAATCCGCTGGCCGATCTCTCGGATGAGTTCCGTTGCTGCCGGTCCGACTACTCCGGTTGTTTCAACAGCAAACGGGACGAAGTGGTACCGTTCCGAGATAGAGGCGTACTTCCTCCTCTTCGAACCTTCGGCTGTCCGGCAGGCGTTCCCTGGGTCGATAGCAGAATCTGTCATTGAAGACGGCGCGAAAGAGTCAGAGCAGGTGGCGTCCCAAACAAGTGACTTGCCGTTCTTGAATGGGAAGACAGTCATGCCGTCGGGGCGTCGCCCATCTCCTCTGTCGAGACCAACCGGTTCCATAACGGAGTACAGGCCTGCGGAGTCGAGCGACCGTTTGATGACGTCGTTGAGAGCGGCGTGGCGTGGGAATCTCCCGGCACTGTAGCGGCATGAAAGCGGATGCAAGCCGTAGGTGTCGACCGTCTTGCCGCATCGACAGGGATGGCTCTGGCACATCTGCTGGCCGAGGCGGAGAGAGACAGCAATCCTGAGCGTCTCGTCGTCTAGGAGGGTGCCGAGAGAAGTGGCGGGAATGGCGTGTAACCAGCATCCGCTGTTTGGTTGTGCGGCCGAGCCCAGACAGACCAAACGATGCTGGTTAAGACGGGGTCTGAGCTCGTTCGCGACAGCTCGACTGGCAGTGCGATCCCAACTGTGCTGGGATTCCGGGATCTCGGCATATGGGAGCCCCTTCTGTCTCCAACGGCCGAGAGCGTCCTCTGTGTCCACTGGAGATGAATCGCAGTCCGTGTTTTGGCCAAGGATGGCTTTGACGAGCCGCTCGCTGGAGTAGACAGAGGCCAGGAAAGCAGGGAGTTTTCTTTTGTTTATGGGTGTAAATGTGTGTGAACGCCTTGAGTCACCTAAGTGGTGAGATATGCGCGCTTTAGAAGTTATCGTATTATTATTATTATTATTATTATTATTATTATTATTATTATTATTATTATTATTATTATTATTATTATTATTATTAATTTTTTAAAATTTTATTTATTTTTATTTTATTTTATTTTTTTAATTATTATTATTATTATCATCATCATCGTCAACGCTTTTGAAGAACATTTCATTGGCAAGACCAGCGAGACATATGAGCGTTATGTCTTCAACAGAAGAGACCAAGGACAAGATGAAAAAGTGGAAGACTACATCACTGCACTTCGCACTCTGGTGAAAACCTGCAACTTCAAGGATCTACATGGATTCGCTGCTACGAGATCGCTAGAGACAGTAGCACCAGAAAACGCCTGTTGCAGGAGTCCGAGCTCTCCCTAAATACCTGCATCGTCATATGCAGAGCAGATGAGGCGGCTCGTAATCAACTGAAGAAGTTTGGGTCTCCACCCGCCCCTTCGTCCACTGAGAGAGAGGTCTCTGAAGAAGCTTGTGCTGTTCAGGCTAAAGAAAAACCTAGAAAGGGTTTCAAGCCCAACTGTCGGTATTGTGGGCGGCAGCACGCAATGAAGAAGGAGCAGTGCCCTGCATGGGGGCAGACTTGCAAGCTCTGCAAGAAGAAGAATCCCTTTGCAGTGAAATGTGAGCAGAGAAGTACACACACAGTGGAAGAAGATCCAAGCTCGACCGACAGTGAGTGCAACGTTGCGTACACTATTGGTCATAAGCGCAGCAAGAGGCACAGCAAGGTGATCAAGGCTGAAATGATCATCCAAGGAGAAAAAGTTGCTTGCCAGATTGACTCGGGAGCCAGTGTCAACGTGATATCAGCAAGATACATAAAGGACACTCCTCTCACCCCCACTGACACAAAGCTGCGCATGTATGATGGGAGCACCATCAAAGCGAAACGAAAAGCCACCCTGCGGTTGGTGAACCCAAAGAACAAGCAGAAATTTGACGTCCGATTCACCGTCATTGATAGGAGTCTCACTCCTCTACTAGGAAAACACACGTCCGAGAAGATGGGTCTCATCACTATCAACTACGATCAGTTTGAGAGCGTCAACAAGGTGGCTACTCGTACTGAGTCTGCTAGTCATGCAGAAGCGCCTGTCTCCACCACTACCCCTGCTCAGTCTGCTACTCCTGCGGCCTCACCTACATCTGGCATCTTCGAGGCTTTTGCTGAAGCCTTCGACGACCATCAAGGCAGTCTTCCTGGTGTTGTCCACCTCCAAGTCGACCCTACCATGCTACCGGTCACATCATCGAGCGGGCGCGTGCCTCTGGCCATGGAAGATAGGGTGAAGGCAGAGCTGAATCGCCTGGTTGACAGAGATGTGATCGAACCCGTCGACCAACCGACAGATTGGATTAGCAGGATGGTGGTTGCAACCAAAACGTCTGGCGACATAAGAATGTGCATTGACCCTCGACTTTTGAATAAAGCTCTGAAGCGAGAGCGATATCCTCTTCCTGTGATGGAGGACATTCTACCAAAGCTGACAAACGCCAAGGTATTCTCGAAGCTGGATCTGACAAATACCCACTGGCATGTGCATCTAGACGAAGAATCGAGCCTGCTGACGACCTTCCAGACCCCACATGGCAGGTACAGGTGGAAGGGACTCCCGTTTGGCACCTCTGTGAGCAGTGAGCTGTTCCAGATTTCTCGATTTCCTTGATGGCGTCATTGGCATGTCCGACGATATCATCGTCTACGGCTCCGGCTCCACTACAGATACTGCTACTGTTGACCATGACAAGAACATCACTGCCCTGCTGGAAAGATGCCGTTATGTAGGCATAAAACTCAACAAAGATGTGACGGTACGTCCCCGTCACATTATCAAGAATTGCACACAAGTGTAATCAAGGTGACGGAGTCACTGGTGTGTACATTGAAATGACCCTTTCTCTTTGTTTTCTGTGTGAATTATTGAAGTATCATATTACTACTGCATAAATTGCATGTTTATGCGTGTGTTAAGTAATGGACAATTAAGGATGTCGAAGCCAGCCAGGCCTCAAATAACTGTAGTGTTAGAAAAACCAGCCATGCCTTGAGTATAGATTACTGTGGTGAAGCCTCGTGGTGGAAACAGTGAACAGTTTTCAAGTTAAGGCGCCAAGCTCCAGTATAAGACTTTGAGCTGGAAGAAATGTGCTGATCCCAGCACGCGCCAATTCTTTCTTTTTCTATTGGTTCAGAGTAAGTTAACTCTTAAGACGTTGAGCGGGAAAACGTTGCTGAGCCAGGAGGCGCCAATTTTTCCCTTTTCCCATTGGTCTAGAGGATGTATTTCTCTGTGGAAGAAGGGATAAAAAAAGCCAGAGTCTGCTCAATCCGGGCTGGCCTGCTTTGCTCTGAGTGCTCTGAGCAGGAGAATACAATCATGATATCAAGGCCAGGCTGATGCGAGAGGAAAGGACGGGCGACGCCGGCCCCCTATCTCTCATCGCCTCCAGCCCCGAGTTGTGCTGACTTTCCTGATGCCTCCCCACCAGCACGCTGGGGTGAGAAAGCGGGCCGCACGCGGCTAATCAGCCACACTCGCAGATGGCCCTCCCCTACACCCCCTGCCAGACCCCCCACCAGGACGGACGCAGAAGAGATGAGGCAGTTCCAACCCTCCCCTCGACTAGGACCCCCCCCCCCCCCCTGCGTCAGTCGTCACCCCCCTCTATGCTCCAAAACAACCGCCCTTCAAGGACAACCGCTGGGGGCAACTACCCTGACCTCCTTCAGCATTCCTCCACAGAACTGACGCAGTGATCTCTCCATCCCAGATAAGTTTACCTCCATATAGTAAAGACTGGCTGGCTAAATCTAGGATTAATGAAAGAAATTTTATTCATGCACGTTGACTTACCCATCAATGTATTACCTCTTCAAGTATTATTAAAGTCATTTTGTATTTGATATCTGCCCTCATCTTCTCTGTTGTCCTGTCCATTCTTGACAGCGAGAAAGATGAGTGAATGTTGCAAGACAGCAGTGCGTTTTCCCTAGACAATCAAGTAAAAAGCTGAGATTAAGAAGAATGAGATCACGTTCCTTGGGCACAGAGTCACAAGTGAGGGATTAAAAATTGAACCTGAAAAGATGACAGCCGTCCTTGAGATGAGAAAAGCTGAAAATGTTGAAGACGTGCCACGTCTATGTGGATTCGTAAACTACCTCTCCAAGTTTCTGCTGAAACTCTCAGAGAAACTCGATCCTATCCGTCAGCTGACGTGTACTGATGTCGAATGGGCGCAGGCGCCAAAGCACGAGGCTGCCTTTGCCACTGTGGAGAAGATGGTGACTGAAGCACCTGTGCTGGCGTTCTACAACCCAGCTGAGGAACTGACAATACAGTGTGACTCAAGCCAGAGCGGTCTTGGTGCCGTACTGATGCAAAAGGGCAAACCCATCGCTTACGCCAGCCGCTCCCTGACAGACGCAGAGACATGGTACGCTCAATTTGAAAAGGAACTGCTCGCGATCGTGTTCGCACTGGATAAGTTCCACCAGTAAACGTTTGTTCGACACACCAACATAGAGAGTGACCACAAACCGCTTGAAGCAATCCTGAACAAATCTCTGTCTGCAGCCGCTCGCCGCCTCCAAGGAATGATGCTCAGAATCCAAGGCTATGACACCATAGTGACCTACAAGAAAGGAAAAGAGATGTACCTGGCGGACATTCTCTCAATGGCTTACCTGAGTTCATCAGAGAATGCTCAAGGGGGATTTTAGTATGTGAAGATGGTCAGCTTCCTGTCGGTCGGAGAGAAGAGACTCTCCCAACGGAAAGAGTAAACGGAGAAAGACGAAACGCTGCAGAAACTCAAAGCAGTCATCGTGCAAGGCTGGCATGATGAGAAGCATCAGCTGCCCGCTGAACTGACCCCATACTACAGCTTCAGAGAAGAAATGTCAGTACAAGATGGCCTACTGTTCAAGGGTGAACGAGTAGTAATCGCCCTTTCCCTGCGTCCAGATATGAAAATGGCTTTTCAATCCACACACACGGACATCGAAGGGTGTCTGAAGCGCGCTCGTGAATCACTCTTCTGGCCTGGAATGACCGGTGAGTTAAGAGAGTACATCTCTACTTGCGAGCTTTGCCAAACCTTTCAGCCCGCCCAGCAGAGAGAAACCCTAATGAGCCATGAAATACCCAGCAGACAGTGGGAAAAGATAGGTATAGACATATTTCAACTCGACGGCAAGGATTATCTGGTGACATTGGACTACTTCAGCAACTTCTTCAAGCTGGATCGACTCAAGAAGACGACAGCATCGACAGTCATTCCCAAACTGTGACACCCCTCACCAGATACGGCATTCATTCTACTGCCATCAGTGACAATGGCCAGCAATTTTCATCAGAAGAATTTGCCGCCTTCGCCAGAAGCTATGACTTTAAACACCATACCAGCAGCCCCTACCATCCAAAGCCAAACGGAAAAGCTGAATCAGCAGTAAAGACTGCAAACACCCTCCTGAGAAAAAACAAAGATCAGTTCCTTGCGATGCTGAATCACAGAAACACACCCAATCACACTGGCGCCAGCCCAGCACAGCTGTTTCTGAATCGAAGGACGAGGACGCTGGTGCCGATGACTGAAAACGTTCTCAAACCCAGAGCAGTCAAGATCGACAAGCACCAAGGGAAGCTTGCAAACCAACAACGACTGAGTGCAAGGTACTATAACTACCACGCCAAGGATCTTCCCCCACTTGAAGAAGGCGACAATGTGAGGCTGAAACCTTTCACTCTCGGCAACAAAGAGTGGGCAAGTGGTACTACCACAAAGAGACTGGACGAGAGATCATACGAAGTCGATTCTGGCGATGCCTCTATCGCCGTAACAGAGTGCACCTGAAGAAAGTGTTGCCGTCATTAAAAACGGCAACGGAAGCTGATGTCCCTGTGGAGTCCCCGAGACCCAGCGTCCTGAGGCCCAGAAGACCCCCAGTCCACCTTCGACTGCATCAGCATCGCCTACGCAGGGAAACCCAGCCAGGGCATCGGCAGCAACCAGCCTAAGCAAACCGGCAACACCGGCGCGAGAGACACCACTGAGGGATAACGCCGCACTCCGAACACGGTCTGGCCGCGAGGTCAGACTGCCGCCAAGAATGAAGGACTTTATTCTTGAGAAATAATTGTGTGACATTTTTCCTTCATTCCAGTACAATACAGTGTTTTAGTTACTTCCAGAACACAAGTGACATTGTTCTCATTTATTTCCAGAACACAAGTGACATTGTTTTAATTACTCCCAGAACAATACTAGTGACATTTTATTAATTTGCAGCTTTTTTTTATGAACGGGAAGATGTTGTATTACTTAGAGTTATTTCCCTTTATGCGCTCTTGCCCACTAAGGAGACTAATTGGACGCACCAATGTCGGTTTTGGCCGTTGGACTGACTTTATGAACTGCAGTACTAGCCTGCTTATCTATCTACAACACAAAACACAACAGACTCCAGCAGCTCGTCAAACAGTGTAAATGGCAGTTAGACGGCAGGTTCCGGCCGGAAAGCATTACTGGCGAGAGTGTAACCATAGATTCATGCCACCAGCCCGGAGCCATGCGCAGGACTCCTTTTCGCTGCATTTATACTAGTTCCAAAAGTTGCTCGTCAACCAGTGTAAATGGCAGTTAGACCGCCGGTTCCGGCCGGAAAAAATTTACTGGCGAGAGTGTAATTGTCATATCCTAGACCGTAGAGTATCCTCAACCGTAGAACGTAACCTACTTGCATATTAATAACATCACTTCTTCACCGCCAAATCTTGTTTTCTTGTCTGTGATTAGTCAACTACTTTTTTTCTATACTGAGATCTTCATTACTCTCTAACACAGGGTTTTTTTTTAATCTCCAAAGAGGAGATATTGCACAACACTGTGATAATTTATGTTAAAAAATATGAAGACAATGTCATTAGTTTGTGTCATAATTCTTGTTTGTAATACTTCTGTGGGTGTCGCGTTTTTTTTAAAGTATCTCAATGGCTGCGTTGGTAATCCATCGCCATGGATGCTAGAAAACAGGCAATGGATGAGTTTGCCCAGTCCATGGGCCAGGTAAAGCGATACATTGCAAGTAGAACATGTGCCTAGGGTTGACCTGGGTTGACGAAGGCCCAGAGAAGGAGTTTCTACACATTCGCCAAAAGATACCTCCTTGATGGTGTGTATTAAGTGATTAGTACACATCAATATAATTCAGTATTCTAACTATAAGTCATTAAGTGGCACTGGCTACTTCGCATCATGCATGTGTTCAGTGATGAACAGTTTTTGTTCATTCGTTCTCTCTTTCTGTCTCTCTCTCTGTGTCTCTCTCTGTCTCTATCTCTCTGTCTCTCTCTCTGTCTCTATCTCTCTGTCTCTCTCTCTCTGTCTCTGTTTCCTTCTTTCTCTCTCTCTCTCTCTCTCTTTCTCTCTCTCCCTCTCTCTCTTCTTTCTCTCTCTCTCTCACACTCTCCCTCTCTCTCTTCTTTCTCTCTCTCTCACACTCTCCCTCTCCCATATTTTCTCTTTTCCTCTTTCTCTCTCTCTTTCTCTCTCTCTCACTCTCCCCTTCTCCCCTTCTCTCTCTTTGTCTTTCTTTCTCTATCTCTCTCTTTCTTTCTTTCTTTCTCTCTCTCTCTCACTCTCTCTCTCACTCTCTCTCTCTTTCACACACACACACACACACACATATACCCTTACACACACACGCACGCACGCACAAACACGCACACACTTAACATCGCAAGTTTCAGCCTTCACACGCGCGCACACACACACACCAGCATAGGGTCGCTTTGTTTTACCGCTGCCTACGCGCCTCACAACAGACATATAGTACCAAAAGAAGCGCCTGCCGAACTGAGTAGTCTGTCACTGCAGCCCCTACGCACTGAAACACAGTGAATCGCGTTGGCTTGCACCACGCATCGCTACATCGCCCTCCCACGCTCTATCTGCTTCGATGCTGACGTCATGCAGAGAGGCAGCACATTGTGGAGATATATGTAGTCGTCCTTTCCTCCCTTCTTCCTTCCCCTGCGCCCGGCACAAGCTTACACGACATCCGTGCACGTGACGAAGCACTTTAGCTGCTCTCTGCTCTCGAACCAGTGGGAACCCCTGTTCTGATGTCAGCTGCCCCGTATTGCTCGATGTAGGCAAGTGTACACATCCTGTTGTTCCGTGTCACAGTGAAAAACAGGATGCGCTCAGTGGCTATGGAGGGGATGTAATGGGCCTAACACTGTCGCATACACACGGACACACACAGAGGCAGACAGACAGGTACAGAGAAAGACAGACACAGACAGACAGACCAGACAGAGAGACAGACAGACAGATCAGACAGAGAGAAAGACAGACACACGGACACATTGATAGACAGACCACACAGACCGATAGACGTTCCGGAGGACGGACGGACGAACGCGCGCGCGCGCGCGCACACACACACACACACACACACACACACACATACACATACACACACACACTAACCCGCATAGATTAATAGTATTAGTACTGTCATGAATTCAAGAACGCTATGAAGGCTCGTGGACTATTATCACCTCCCATTTATTTGCCTTGTACTAAGTTTGTCACATGGTCTAAAGTCCTTTGGCCTTATACTGTCGTCTTTGAGGAGTTTCCCTGCCATAATAATTGACTGAAGAAACACTAGGTTCAACCAGAAGACAACAAGAACAAGAAAAATGGGTGAACCACTTCACTGCGGTCAGCAGCAACAGCAGTAGCAACAGGCACCACCACCACCACCACCACCGACACCGCCATCACCACCACCACCATCACCATCACCACCACGATCATCACTGCCGCCACCACCACCGCCATCACCACCATCACAGCCACCAACATCACCTCAACAACCGCCACAACTACCGTCACTACCACCACCACTATCACAACACCATCGCCACAACAGTCATCACCACTACCATCGCCACCGCCGCCGCTGCCACCACCACCACCACCGCCGTATTCATCACCACCACCATCACTACCACCACCAACACCACGGCCAACACCGGCACCACCATCACCGCCACCACTACCGTCACCATTGCCATTGCCACCATTATCACCACTGTCACAACACCATTGCCACAACCTTCACCTTTACCACCACCACCATCACCGCCACCACTACCGTCACCATTGCCATTGCCACCACTATCACCACCATCATTGCCACCAAAGCACTATCAGCATCACCATCACCACCACCACCACAGCACCACCATCACCATATTACCGCCATCACCATCGCCGCCATCACCACACCTATCACCTGCAATGCTGCCACAACCATCACCACCATCACTACTGCCACCACCACCGCCACCATCGCCTCGACTACATCGTCACAACAACCACCATTATTACCACCACCACATCACCATCAACCACCATCGTCATTGCAGCACTATAATCACAGCACTATTACCATCACCATTACCACCACCACCTCAGCACCATCACCACCACCATACTACCGCCGCCACCGCCACCACCACCACCATCACGATTGCCATCGCTACCACCACCCTACTACCGCCACCACCATCTCCACCGCCACCATCACCATTGCCATCGCCACCACCACCCTACTACCGCAACCACCATCACCATTGCCATCGCCACCACCACCCTACTACCACCACCACCACCATCACCATCACCATTGCCATCGCCACCACCACCTTAATACCGCCACCACCACCATCACCATTGCCACCACCACCCTACTACCGCCACCACCATCATCACCATCGCCATCGCCACCACCACCCTCGCTAACGGTACCACCACCACCATCACCGTCGCCATCGCCACCACCATTGCCATCAGCTTAATCATAATGCGTTTTCAAAACGAAATCTGGGTTTTCATCGTTTTCTTTTATTTTAATACCCAATCAAATGGTACTTTCCTCTAGAAATGTTTGTGTAATCACAAGCAAAGACAAAAATCTTTGGGTCCGAGATTTCATTAAACGCTCACCGTTACAACCGGCTAATCACATTTAAGATAACAAGAGTAGGCGGGGGAAAGTCATCTCTGCGGGGCATTGTCCAGTCACAAGATTTGGCGGGTGAACACGTGATGTTAATGATATGCACGTAGGTCACAGTCCACAGTTTAGGATACTCTACGGTCTAGGATATGACAAAACCATAGATTCATGCCATATCTGTGTTCAGAATTAGTGCGTACGTGACCGCTCCTCCACTCTAGAGATACGTAGTTTGCTTTCGCCTAAGTATCCGCATTCTGCGCCATCCGTGCTGCCGTGATAACTGAATATGGAAAAATCTGTATAAAAGCGGGTGATTTCGAGGAGTTTCATTCGACTCGGAACAAGGAGGAACAGCATCTGCCCTGAGCTTCTGTCTGGTGTCCTCGCCCTTGTATCGCCTTCCTCGGGAACTTCCGCTGAGTCTGAGGTGAGTCCATCGTCCCCGAGTGTCCCTCTGCTGTCGTCTGCTTCTCCCTGCAGTCTGTGGCCTGGCTTTGTCTGACCTGCTTATCATCTTCGTCTCTCTTCTTTTCTCCTTCCCCACCTCTCTATCGTCTCTGTCTCTCCTCTCTCTCTTTCTCTTTCTCTGTCTCTCCTCTCTCTCACTTTCTCCGTCTTACTCACTCATTCTCTCTCTCATTCTCTCTCTCTCTCATTCTCTCTCTCATTCTCTCTCTCATTCTCTCTCTCATTCTCTCTCTCTCTCACTCACTCTCTCTCTGTCTGTCTCTCTGTCTCTCTCACTCTCTTGTGTATTGAATGATCTGTGACTCACATGACGGTCAACTCAATTGGGTAGCAAATTTAAAGCTTTACTTCTCAAGAGCAACACGAAAAGAGAATGAACAAGACAAGTTGTAGAGAATAAAAACGCATTCCATAGAAACGTAAAAAATAAATAGATATCAGATTTTGACAATGAGTGGAGGGAAATGTTACAAGCAAGCTACCGGTATTCTTTTTAAAACTATTCGAGAGCAAATGTCATATTTATGTGTATTAAATAATTTATTTTAAATAGATATTTGGAGAAGGTTCCGATTTGGAGTTAGAGACTTGTTTGAATGGAGGAGGAGGAGGAAAATAAACTGCATATTCTGCTTCACTGTCCTGCTTTGTTAACAAAGTTTATTAATGCCATTCCCTCACCTCAATGTAAATGGGACTGTCAAATACTCTCTAGCAACCAAAGAGTACGCCACGATTCGTAAAATATGTACATTTACCATGCGTCTAAGGTAAGAACGGAACGAAATGAAAATTTTGAGTATGAATTATCATGTCTATGAGAACTAGTGCTTCTACACGTACCAGTGGACACTGTTTCCCTCAATACTATGTAAAGTCACATTTTGCTATTTAGAAGCTTCCTAATGCCGCACAGCTATTATGTTATGTGAATGTTACACTTTGCAATGGGCCAGTGGCCTAAACAATAAAGTATTTCATTTGCTCTCTCTCTCTCTCTCTCTCTCTCTCTCTCTCTCTCTCTCTCTCTCTCTCTCTCTCTCTCTTCTGATGGATGCTACTACATCTTTTTTCAACTCCATCTCGGTTCAAAGATATCTTGGAGTAAGCGATTGAAGGTAGCAAACTCCTTAAAAGATTCCCTCCCTCTCCTCTATTTAATACATGGTGTGAACTTCTTCATTATCTATATTGTTGAACTCAATCAATCTCATCATGGTACTTGGAAGGCGTACTTACGATGTTCGACGAACAAAGCAGCATGGGTTTCTTATTATCTCCAATAGCGTCGAAAAGAACTTTCACGTGAAGGATTCTAAACCTCTCCACTTTGTTGGCAGATGTGGCGGCTTCTGTCTCTCGTTGCCATGGTCACGGCCGGTCTGTTGGACGCCAGTGAGGCAACGTCCATCACCATCCGGGCTGTGAATCCCACTGCCAACGTCCAGAGAGCGTCCCGCTTTGTGGGCATCGGCTACAACCTGCTGACAGTAGGTTGTGGTCTCAGTTCTTGTTGTCATTGTCATCGTCATCGTCGTCGTCGTTGTCGTCTTCGTCATTGCTATCTCCGCCAAGGAGGTTATGTTTTTCGGCCAGTTAGTGAGTGCGTTAGTTAGTTCGTTCGTTTGTTATTCGCCAAAATATCACTTTGAAAAGTTCGAAACGGATCATAATGAAATGTTGTGCAAGGTTAGGGTTTCACTCAGAGAACAGTATAGTAAATTTAGAAATGTATCTGTTTTCCCGTTTTGGAATTACAACCATAAACATTAATTGTATACCCTGGGCCGTGACCGACGGGTGCTGCAAGCCGGCGCACGAGTCCCACACTCTGAGAACGCTAGCAGGTGCTAACGTGAACTGTAGCGCCAGGCCTGGCTAGCAGAACATGCTGCCTGAATGATACAGGCCATGGAAGAGGTGCTGCGATACTTCAGGCCTGACTAGCAGAACATGCTGCCTGAATGATACAGGCCATGGAAGAGGTGCTGCGATACTTCAGGCCTGACTAGCAGAACATGCTGCCTGAATGATACAGGCCATGGAAGAGGTGCTGCGATACTTTAGGCCTGACTAGCAGAACATGCTGCCTGAATGATACAGGCCATGGAAGACGTGCTGCGATACTTCAGGCCTGACTAGCAGAACTTGCTGCCTGAATTATACAGGCCATGGAAGAGGTGCTGCGATACCTCCACTGCTGTGGCTGCCTTGGCGGAGGTTTGCGCTCCGTAGAGCGCTCTCTAGTTTTCTTCACATTCCATACAGCTGTCGCCATCCTCGTAGGTGGAGACCAGTGGCCGAGTGGTCAGCGCGCTTGACCTGCAGTCGCTTGCGTCTAGTGGGTGCGGCGTTCGAAGCCGTGCGAGGCTCCTAGAGTTGCATTTTTGAGCAAGGTGCTTATCTACATTGATTCTCCCCACCCAGGGGTAAAACAGGTACCTATGAGGGCTGTTCATCTTTTTTTCCCTTCACGCTGTAAACATCACCTCTTCATCTCCAGACTGTAAACATCCCCTCTTCATCTTCAGGCTGTAAATATCACCTCTTCATCTTCAGGCTGTAAACATCACCTCTTCATCTTCAGGCTGTAAACATCACTTTTTCATCTTCAGGCAGTAAACATCACCTCTTCATCTTCAAAATGCAAACATCAACTCTTCATCTACAGGCTGCAGACATCATCTCTTCATCTTCAGGCTGTAAACATCACCTCTTCACCTCCAGGCTGTAAACATCACTTCTTCATCTTCAGGCTGTAAACATCACCTCTTCATCTTCAAAATGCAAATGTCACCTCTTCATCTACAGGCTGCAGACATCACCTCTTCATCTTCAGGCTTTAAACATCTCCTCTTCACCTCGAGGCTGTAAACATCACCTCTTCATCTTCAGGCTGTAAACATCTCTTCTTCATCTCCAGGCTGTAAACATCACCTCTTCATCTTCAGGCTGTAAACATCACCTCTTCATCTTCAGGCTGTAAACATCACCTCTTCATCTCCAGGCTGTAAACATCACCTCTTCATCTCCAGGCTGTAAACATCACCTCTTCATCTCCAGGCTGTAAACATCACCTCTTCATCTTCAGGCTGACCCCGACGCGGCGGGAGCGGGAGGAGTTGACCCTGGCTTCCTGACCAAGCGTCGCGTGGTTGACCTTCACCGCAATGGCAAGGAGAGCTTTTCCCGCCATTCCTGTGTCACCCGCTCCTCCACCTCCACCATCTACGACGAGAAGTCTTTCCAGAAGAAGTTCGACCTGGACGTCTCCATGGAAACGGGTGGGTGTCGACTGCTTCGGGGCGGAGTTGGTTCTCGCACATGTGTCCTAAAATCGCCGCACACGTTGTAACAGAAGCACACTGTTTCTATTTCTCTGGTCTAGACATCTTCTTCTACTGTTTTTTTTTGGGGGGGGGAGTGGGGGGAGTGGGGGGGGGGGGGAGTGGGGGGGAGTGGGGGGAGGGGAGTGTTCAGACATTGTGAAACTCCTCGAACCTCTCAGCTACACAATGAGGCATGCAGTGCCGTGTATCTCTGTCAGTGGCCTGAGCTTTGACTCGCACCCCGGACACCGATGCACATGACTACATGTATTTGAATAATGTAGCGATTTAAACGAACTCTGTATGTGTTCTACATACAGTTTTGAGAAAACAGTGCCGTTATTTAGTTACGATTTCTTTGTATGTGTGACAGTAATTCCTCAAACGAGGGTCTTGCATGCAAACCGAATAAAAAAGAAGAAGGCAGACATCTTTGACTTGTTTGAGGGTAGTAGTGACGGTTGAAGGCAGACATCATTGACTTGTTTGAGGGTAGTAGTGACGGTTGAAGGCAGACATCATTGACTTGTTTGAGGGTAGTAGTGACGGTTGAAGGCAGACATCATTGACTTGTTTGAGGGTAGTAGTGACGGTTGAAGGCAGACATCATTGACTTGTTTGAGGGTAGTAGTGACGGTTGAAGGCAGACATCATTGACTTGTTTGAGGGTAGTAGTGACGGTTGAAGGCAGACATCTTTGACTTGTTTGAGGGTAGTAGTGACGGTTGAAGGCAGACATCTTTGACTTGTTTGAGGGTAGTAGTGACGGTTGAAGGCAGACATCATTGACTTGTTTGAGGGTAGTAGTGACGGTTGAAGGCAGACATCATTGACTTGTTTGAGGGTAGTAGTGACGGTTGAAGGCAGACATCTTTGACTTGTTTGAGGGTAGTAGTGACGGTTGAAGGCAGACATCATTGACTTGTTTGAGGGTAGTAGTGACGGTTGAAGGCAGACATCATTGACTTGTTTGAGGGTAGTAGTGACGGTTGAAGGCAAGGCGCGTTCCCATTGGCTGATGGACAGAAGCATTTTACTTGAAATGCCGGGAAAATAGAACCGGTCCTAAACCATGATATCATCTCAGATGACTTAACGGTCCAGTAAAATATGTGCTGGCACACGAGGAAACGTGTATTTCATGATCCAAAAACGATTTCTGTTTCACCACATGTGACAATCGAAAGCCGTCTGTCGCCGTGTTTGTCTCGGGGATTCATCATAGGGCCCAATGATCATGGGGTAAAGCGAGAAGCGATTTGACTCAGACATAGGTAATAAGTTGTTATATGAAATCAATGCCGTTACCTGTGAAAGCCCTGTAGACACTGAGTCGGATAACAGCTGCGGCAAAGTGCACCGGAGAATCAACAAAGTGCACCTGAGAATCGACAAACCACAAGGAATTACACATAGTCTGAGACCATTCTGTGAACCCGAGTCAGAAGTGACTCTGGCACAGTTCGCAATGAATGCGTAATAGACTTGACCCTTCGCATTACGGCATTGCGCCAAAAATAGTTCGTTCTGATACTTTTTTTCCCTCCACTTTCTACAGAAATCATTCAGATGTCGAAACTTGTTTCCATTTTAACACAAACATTTATTGTATTTTATCGAATAAACGCTTATTGTTTGCTTCAACAAGAGTAAGTTAAGAGTTTTGTGCGAAATAGTCTTAGAAGTACTTTAACGGCGAATGTCAGGGAGCAGATCGGCTATCTCACAAGCCTCTCGTGTGACGTCCATTTGCATAAATTGGACAAAAACCTTCCATCACGTGATGTCAACTGGGCTAGAAACACTTTCGCCGGTAGGCGAAATCTTTAGTGGACTAGAATGGTCTGAGACTTAGATCTTCCTGGCCTGAGGTTTAAATCGCGGAGCAAAATCTGCTGTCGCCTCCACCACTTTTTGTCCTTGTTACTTTGGTCATTGTTGTTGTTGCTGGTGTTGCTGTTGTTTGTTGTTGTTCGTTGTTGCTGTCGCTGTTTGTTGTTGCTGCTGCTGCTGCTGCTTTCAACGAGGATCTCAACAATGATATCATAGATGTGATGACACGACGACAACGACGACGACGATAGTGATAATGACGATTTTGAGAATTTTGATGATGATGATGATGATGATGATGATGATGATGATGATGATGATGATGATGATGATGATGATTATGATGATGATGATGATGATGATGATGATGATGATGATGATGATGATGATGATGATGATGATGATGATGATGATGATTGATGATTGATGATTGACGATGATGATGATGATGATGATGATGATGATGATGATGATGATGATGATGATGATGATGATGATGATGATGATGATGATGATGGAAATGGTCACGAAGGCACACAGCAACGACGTTAAAACCACGGTGCTGTGTAGCCGAGTGGTTAACTCGCTTGACCTCAGGTCGCTTGACCTCAGGTCGCTTGCGGCTGGTGAGTACTGAGTTCGCAGCTGTAGGGTTCCCAGAGTTGCATCCTTGAGCAAGGTGTTTAACTCACATCGTTCCTGCCCAGCCAGGAGTAAAACCAGGTACCTGTCAGGGCAGCGGTGGCACACTGCAGTGCGATTGACCCTTGTATGCGGCCCTGAGCCAGCACCGGGTAGGAATCCTCCCCAGGGAGTGGAGTTGGTGCTGGTACCTGGCTGTGACTGTCTTGTCTGTTTCTTACCGCGTTAGTAATCAGATGCCGGCAAGGGAATGATTGAGCAATCCAGTGAGCAGGGGGCAAACTGTAAAGCGTTTGAGGCTCACATATGATTGGGTGATGAGTCGCTATATAAAATCACAGCTTTTTTATGTCCGTCTGGCTCTGCAGGCGTATCTGTCTGGCTGGTTAACGCCAAGTTCGGACTGAGCGCGAGCTTTTCCGAGGCCAAGGACCAAACCACCAATCAAAGGAAGATGACCCTGGAGAAACAGACTCTCTGCAACCTTGGCGGTGCCCGTATGAAGACTGAGCTAGACGTCAACCGTGCCTCACAAGTGAGCGAGCAAACACGTAGACACGAACGCACATGCACACACATGCTTACACACATGCACGCACGCACGCACACACACACGCACATATGCACACACACACGCACGCTTACATAATACACACACTCACTCAAAGCACATACACACACGCGCGCACATACACACACACGCACACACACACATAAACACACACGCGCACACACACACACTCACGTACATACTACATACACACACACACACACACACACACACACGCACATACACACACACAAGACAGATGACGTCTGATGTTCCACTACAACAGCTGTAAGATACAGTCCTTTAGGAGTTTTGGACTAAAATATATTGTTCTCCAATAGAACTGGATGCTTTCAACATTTTTATTGAATGATTGTTGCATGTCTAAATTGACTTTGAATTATCTCATAAGTCAACTAAAACTAGTTACAAACTCTAGTGCAAACATGCTGATGGTGTTACTACGACTGGACTTGGGGTGCTCATATTCAATAATACCCACATAATGAGTTTCATGCGTCTTTTATTGCTATTATTTGCCATGGAAAAGAAGATGTCTATAAATATGAGAAAGTATTATCATTCCTGGATGAGATTCCATCTTCAAAATGGGGCAAGGTTAACTATATGAGGGTGGGGGTGGGGTGAATGGTTGGGATGCGGTCATTGCAGCTCTGCTTTTTTTATATAAACTTATCAATTTCTGGTTGTAAGATCGTCATACTTCCTGTCGTAAGATCATTGTAGTTCCTGTCGTAAGATCGTCATAGCTTCATTTATAAGATCGTCGTAGTCCCTGTTGAAAAATAATCACAGTAGCTCTGTGACAAATGGAAAATCAATTATTTTTTTAATTAAAATATCTATTGTTGAATTTATACATTGTGCTGTCTGCTTAGTGTAACCTGATTTCTTATCCCTCCAGGTTTACTGGAGGTCCTACAGACTTTATCTGTCTGTCTGTCTGTCTGTCTGTATGTCTGTCTGTCTGTCTGTCTGTCTGTCTGTCTGCCTGTCTGTCTGTCTGTCGGTCTGTCTGTATGTCGGTCTGTCTGTCTGTATGTATGTCCCGACTTAACGGCTGATTTCTCAAAAACTACTGGACGGATTTCCTTGACATTTTGCACACTTACTGGAAGTTAGGTTCGATTGAAAGTGTCAAATTTTCAGGATCGAGGTCTGAAAAGAAAGTGATTTATGTAGGTCGTAAACTCGAAACCCCCCCCCCTCAATTGTCAATTGACGGAATGGCGAAATCGAGATCGAGTCAAACTGAGTTATCTTTTCCTACTTTCACAAAACAATGGCTTCTACGTAAAAAAGCGGTACTACGAGAAGGTTATTGCCGTTGATGCGTTAGATCCGTATGAAATACCAAACAGTTCGAGCTATCATCCATTTTTCTACAATTTACAGTGCAAATACGAACCAAGGAGGTTTACGGAAAAGAACAATATAAATGCTTTACAAACACTCAGCCATATCAGTTTTCAATGGAACAGCTGGTAGAGCGTTGGACTCTTGGCCATGCGTGACCAGGTTTGATTCTGCACAGAAACTTTTTTCTCTCTCTTTTTTCGAGAGGTTGTGGGCTCGAACCCGACCTGGTTTTTTGTGTTTTTGTGTGTGTGTTTCCCCCCCCCCCCCCCCCCCCCCCCCTCTTTTCTCGAGAGGTTGCGGGTTCGAACCCGATCTTCTTCTTTTTTTAATGCCAAAACCTGGAGGTTCAGCGCCAGCGGTTTTTATCTGGATTGTGACGTCAAGTGACGTCAGGCTGATTTGGCCAACGTAATTGATTTTGAATTTGTATTTGAGGTCAGTGTCTCATGTGCTTTTGTGAAGTGCACCTCGTGTGATGGAGCTCTGCATTGTGCCTTCATCTGTATAGCTGTATTGAACAGGTATTGTGAATATTTGTTCTTTCTATTGATGTGAGCAATGCTTGATGTGTTCAGAGAGCAATTTGTAAAACTGATGGTATTGAGAGACAGACGATTTTTTGAATCAGTGATTCAACGGCTCATGTCAACCATTATCATGAAATATGATCTGTGCTGTGTTTTCTAGCTATTCAGTATTTGGGGCTGAATGCATATTGTCATAGCATAGGCATAATAGGGGAATGAATGTGAAAAGGTGTTGAGCGAAAGTGAATTTAGAATTTATAAGACAAATAAGCTACAAAGGGTAGCAAATGAGTGACTATTATCACTAAGAATGAGTGGCTATCAAACAAGGAGGATTCAGAGAGGAAAGAGAAGGAAGAATGAATGTGATTATGAGTGTCTCATGATACGAAACTTTTTGTACAGCTGCCAGGCTGGAGACATAGACACTCCCATCTTCATGCATCACTGTGGCGAACGCGTCGCTACGCTGAAGATCGGTAAAAGTGCTGGACCTGTCGCCAGGGTCTCAAGTGACCGCCTCGTTGAACCGTCACCGCGGAAAGCGCCGGCATAGATGAGGACGACAGCACACCCACTGCAGTATGACTGAACTAAGGTCGTGAGTAATGAGTTGTGTACACAATGATTGACAAGTGAAACTGGAGACTGGAGTGGAGACTGATGAACAATCACAAGATAAATTGATAGCCACTCATTTATTCATTAAACATTTATTCATTAGAGACTCGAAGTCTGGAGATTAGTCGAAAGTGACAGACTACATTTATTCATTGTATTATTGCTCGATTGGATTTGTGTGTGTGTGTGTGTGTGTGTGTGTGTGTGTGTGTGTGTGTGTGTGTGTGTGTGTGTGTATGTGTGTGTGTGTGTGTGTGTGTGTCTGTGTGTGTGTGTGTGTGTGTGTGTGTGTGTTTGTGTGTGTATGTGTGTGTGTGTGTGTGTGTCTGCGTGTATGTGTGTGTGTGTGTGTGTGTGTGTGTGTGTGTGTGTGTGTGTGTGTGTGTGTGTGTGTGTGTGTGTGTGCAATTAATAAAGGGACAAGGGCAAAGAAAATCAAATTGGTGTGTCGTCTTTGTGCCTGTCTGATTGCAGCTGAATGATGTGAGTGTGGATAGTAGGATTTTATAGTAAACAGAGAAAGTACACGCTCCATTCTGAAAAGGGGTGAATACATTTACATCTATTCTCAGTTTATTTAGTACATACACGCAAAAAACCAGTTCGTGACATTAAAAAAATCGATCTTCCATTTGACACATTATCCCCCCCCCCTTCGGGCAATCATAGGCCCTATGTTCAATTCCCGGACTAATGAGAGATCAACGCAACCGCCACAGAACACACAAGAGCATATAAACAGATAATACAGACTTTTAATTACTTTAAAACTAAAATGTATACTTTAATTAATAAAAAGAATTTTGAGGAAACCCCGACAAATCAACCCCAGAAACTCAGCAAAAATTCCTGTCCCCCAACCAACCGGTCACAGAGACCAAGAACAGACTAAAAGATGAACCACCGAAAATGTAAACATCCAGAACGCGAGACCAACCGTAGTATTCTTTCTCTTTCTTCTTTTTCCGTCGATTCGTCTTTCACCTTTTCTCTGTTCCATTTTCTTTCCACGAAGACGTTCGTTAAATCCTCGACGCACACAGTTAGTTCGTTGGTTTCAGGACTATTCGGTACGGTATGGGTCAGCAACGTTCATTATTGGCGTTCTGCCCAAACACTCCTAGTTATAACTTCCTCTGCCTCCGTCAACTTCGAACTCGGCCAGAGTGTCTAAAATCAATCCAAACCTCTACCACTTCTCTTCAACTCATTTTCTCTCTCTCCCATCTCCTTTTCCATCTTTTTCCTACACCCTTTTTTCTCGCTCCTCTCTGATCTCCCCCTTTTTTCCCTTCTTCTGACGTCATCCGTGACGTCATTCTCCTTCAAAATTTCACCGGAGATTTCAACGTCATGAAAACTTTAAAAAAATAGTGGTCAGCTAAAAGATAAAGATAAACAAACTATAGCATGTATTACTTTCTTGCTTCTTGCACACAACGACATTGCCAGAGATCCCAAAAGCACAGCGATAAACGAAGAGGTGGGGAGCTACCTCCCGGACCCAGAAAAGAACAAGAATATGATCGAAAACAGACCATGTCAGGAGGACTTCAGACTCAATTACAATCTAGACAGGTGACAATATGCACCCCCAGGAACGTCGACACAAACCAGCGAATACATCGCTCAGGTCTGCCCAAGCAAGACCCAACACTGCCACGAAACCCCGTGAACAGCACGGCCCAGAACAGGGCACCGAGAGAAAGCTCTCGACAGACTGACCTAGCCTCCAAAAATGTACTATTTGAAACTTAAGAGTAAAACCAAAAAAATGCCAGAGCACAACACTAAGA
>JAWQFJ010007423.1:0-7500 GCA_034096865.1 Theodoxus fluviatilis
AAAACCTTAAAAGTACTTAGATTTTGAGACCCCTTTTTTAAGGCCTTAAAAGTCCTTCGAATTTTAAGTTTTCTATCAGTTTACTAGCAAGGTGCTTAAAAGTCCTTCGAAAATGGGATTTTCCTTGAAATAATTTCAAAGCAGTACTTTAGTTTAAGAATAACTGAGAAAAAAATGACATTTTCATTTCGATGTCGCCAACAAAGCGTCTGCTACCAGCATTTTTGCAGAAGGGAAGCGACTCTGACCCCCTATATGCAGGAGTGACCTCCCCTGATAAATTTACCTCTTGCTAGTTAGTGGTGGTGGCTTGTGCCGGTGAAACTTGCGCCATTTTGGAAACTGAAAGATGCCTGGAAGGTGTTTATTCAATGATAAGTGGTTGGAATCGGCCGAATTCAGAGAGTGGCTGCAACGTGATCCAAAGGGAAACACCCGGAAAGCTTATTGTTCAGTGTGCAAAAAACTTTTGATGTTGCTGCTGGCGGTCATTCTTCTGTACTGGCGCACCACAAGGGGGCAAAACATGAACGTTTTGTAAAAGCTTCAAGACCTGCCGTGCCCATGTCCGCATTTCTCGAAAAGAGTGGGCCTTCAACTTCAACTGTAACCCATGCTGCGACTAGTAGTTCTACTGTCAGTACCAGGCCTTCTTCTGCTCAGCCATTTTCCAGCACAGATACTTTGAAAGCTGAAATAATCTGGACATTGAAAGCGGTCAGCAGCCACTACAGCTATAAATCATGTGAAGACAACGGCAAAGTGTTTGCCAGCAATGTTTCCTGACAGCCAGATTGCAGCCAGTTACAAGTGTGGAGAAAAGGAAGTCGTCATACTTGTCAACATTTGGAATCGCTCGCCATTTCTTTAATGAACTGAAGGACAGAGTGAAATCTGAGACATCCTACGTCTTGTTATTTGACGAGAGCCCTGAATGATGATCTGCAGCAAAGCAGCTGGATATCCATGTGAGGGTGTGGGAGAATATGTGGTGGCTTCAAACTACCTTCGTTCAGAATTCATGGGGCATGCGGCAGCAGTTGACCTTATGAGCGCCTTGAGCCGTGATCCTCGAGTTTGGGCATCGCAAGCTCTGCAGCTATCCATGGATGGCCCTACGTGAACGGAAGCTATATGAGTAAGTTTTATTTTTGAATTAACAATTTCTATTTTGTTAATAGGCCTATATGGTTTACGCAACTGTTTCTATTTTATTTTGTTTTTAAAAAATACACTGCTTGATCATTTCTTAATCTGGTAACTCTTTCATGGCCACATGTGATAGACATTGCCTTTCAGGCAAAGGAAGTTTGTTCTCTTTTAAGAAGGCAGCACTGCGACATTTTGACGAGGTGTATTGAGGTGTTAGAGGGGCTGTAGAACATGAGAATTTATTGCACTGCAAGGTTATAGCATGTACTAATGTTCTGAGTGAGGATTGTGTTAATTTATTGGATTGTGATTATGTGTTTTTATATATGATTTATTCTTGAGTTATTGATGTTATTGCTTGTGTCGTAATTTGATATAATTTGTTTTATTTTTTTAGAGGGCGTACTACATCGACTAATTTTTGTTGAATAATTAGGAAAGAATGAAAATGATGAAATAATAACTGAAATATTTATTTTTCAAAAAATGGAAGGCGGAAAAAAAGAGGAGGATGGGAGGATCCCCATATAATGGGTTATTAAAATAGGAGGTATAGTTAAAGTACACAGTATCATAAACTCCAATCACTAATTTAGGGTCCTATGTTGACTATATACCATGTTTGATGTGTGCATTAAATGACGTAGAAATTAACTTGGTTTTTAATGAAACGCTTCAAAAGAGAAACCTCTGTCTATCCTTTGCTCTGATTGGTCGCTTAACCCGTGCGCAGAGCGTGATCGTGGCCGAATTGATGAACGGAAACAGCCGAAGCTAGCTTCGTCGGCTGTTCCGGCTGTTGCCGAAACTAGCTTCGGCTCTTTTCGACATAAGGAACGCACGGCGTCTTTAGTATCAATCAACCAAGTGCAAGAATGCCGAGGAGGGATGCAAAGAAGTTTGCTACGCTGCATAAATTTGGGGAAAAGCCGAAGAAAAAAAGGAAGACAACGGTAGACTTGTCAACAGCCTCCGAAGCGGAGAATTCGACAGTGATCGCTTCTGTTTCGATCGACACCGCACCACGTGCGAGCGGCGATTCAGCAGCTACCACTCTTGAGTCTATCGAAACTACGTCTGGCGCAGCTGTTTCGAGGTTGCTCGCCTCCTCATCGTCCGCTCAGAAACGAAGACATGGGGTGGAAACCGACTTATGTCCTGACTCCGGAGCTCGAGAATCGACAGCGCTTGCTTCTAGTTCTACTTCGACCAAAGATGCACCTCTCGCTAGTAGTGATTCGGCAACCTTGGCACTCACGTTTTTCGAATCTGCTTCTGGCGCAGCTGATGTTGCGAAAGCAATCGCCTCCTCATCGTCAGAATCTGTCCCTACGTCGTTTCGAGAGCGAGACAAGAGAGCCAGTAGGTGATGACGAGAACGTGATCGTCAGCATGAGCATGATGAACAAGCTCGTCTCCGTGTTCCGCTGCGGAGATTGTGACAAGCCGTTAACAGTGACCAAAAATCAGTCGGCGATGTTTGGATCAGCGAGCAAGCTGAAAGTGTTCTGCTCAGCATGTGGGAACACCATTACGGCGGTCAGGACCTCACCAAAGACAGGTACTCTGCACAATGGCTATGACATCAACCGTCGTCTCGTCGTTGCTGCCACCTCCATTGGGATTGGGTTCACCCAACTGAGATGATTTTTCGCTCTCGTGAACATGCCCCCACCCATGCATCTGAAGACATGGCAGCTCTACCAGAAGACGCTGCATTCAGGAGTTCATCGGGCTGCTGATAGGCACCTTCAGGAGGCAGCTGAACAGGTTCGACTGATGTACTTGCAGTTGAAAATTAGTCAGCCAACTCCAGAAGGACGTCTAGATATTGCAGTTTCGTTCGATGGGAGCTGGCACAAGCGTGGGCGAACATCTCACAGTGGCATTGCTGCTGTCATCGAGATCTACATTGGACTTGTTGTAGACTTTGTGAGATGTCAAGTTTCAGGAGTGATATGAATAAATGATGCGGAGGTAACACAACTTCAAATTTTTGGCATGATGTTGACAAGTGTTTGTACTGAACTAGTTGTTGAAAAAACTTCCTGGTGCACTTTTCACAAGGGATTTTTTTTTATAACCAATATTCAGACAACTGATTTTGTCATGTAGGAAGTAATGTCTGAAAGTTTAGAATATAAATTATAGTTTTCAGCACCTTTCATAAGCAGATTTTGACATTTGCTCTTGTTGTCTGAATTTGTACTTGAATTGCTAGGAAATGCCTTCTCAGCACTTATAAATAGCATTTTAACCCTCTGCGCACCGTCGGCGGTCATAACCGCCGACGTTGTTACCTCCCCTCACAGCCGTCGGCGGATACAGTCGACAGACGGATAGGCATGTTTGAATCTGGCGCCGTTTGCTATGAATCTTGGGATTGTGAGAGCTCTCTATGCATGGAGACTGCGCAGAAGAGCCTCGCTTTTATAATAACAGTCGCCATATTTTTTCACTGCATGTGCGCGGATTTAGAGCGAATTTAGAAGTTACCGATCGAGATAGACACGCTGCTGCGCAATTTCGACTGCGCACGCTGGCCCAGAAATGGCTGAGCTCGATCCTGATTAAGAGCAAATCTTTGAAATATTGTTCGATTCTGACTTGGAAGAAGAATTCCATGGCTTCACAGAGGAAGATTTCTTCGAGTTTGCCACAGACTGACAGTGACTGAGTGACTGCTGACGAAATCGAAGTTGAACCAGCCCAGTCGAAGATTCCGTCTGCGTATGACTATGACCACTCATGGTTGCTGTGGCAAACTTGACCAAATCTTCCTCTGTGAAGCGATGCAATTCTTCTTCCGAGTCAGAATCGAACAATATTTCAAAGATTTGCTCTTCATACAGGATCGAGCTCAGCCATTTCTGGGCCAGCGTGTGCAATC
Organism: Theodoxus fluviatilis; assembly: GCA_034096865.1. Lineage (NCBI taxonomy): Eukaryota > Metazoa > Mollusca > Gastropoda > Cycloneritida > Neritidae > Theodoxus > Theodoxus fluviatilis. The sequence continues at coordinate 4,043 of JAWQFJ010007423.1, forward strand.
AAAATCGCGCAACAGCGTGTCTACCTTGATCGGTAACTTCTAAATTCGCTCTGAATTCGTGCATGGATTCTCCTCAACATGTGCTCGATGAGGTATCTAAATCGAATGCTTTTCATCTCTATTTCAACTAATAAAGTCGTTGACTTGATGGTCGACGAAACGAATCGCTACGCTGGTCAAGTAAGGGCGAAGAAAGGAAGCGATGCGGGAATTTATTCTCGAGTAAGTCGGTGGCACTCGACACGTTTTTTATTTGTGTTGTCTTAGTTTTTTTTTCTTATCATATTGAATTGCGTGGACATACATTTCAGTGGGTCTATCAGAGAGAGCATTCAATTTTCCATCTTTCCTCCAAAAAGTTTGCCTCTATAGCTAATAATAAAATAATTGTATATTTTTAAACAGAAGAGGGGTCTCGGTTTTTGGACACGCCCAGAAAATAACTGGCTGCAGGGAGTAAAACCTGTGAAAAATTAATGGCGTCCAGAGGGTTAACATTTCGGCGGGGGACGTTGCCCCCCTGGACCCCCCAGCGGGGCGTTGCCCCTGCACCCCACCGGGGCCTAGGCGGCCCCTGGACCCCAGCCAAGTTTCCTCTTTTTTTTCCATTCGCTGTTTTCATCCCTGGCTTGAGATTGTGTTCACACTTCATGGGCCCAATAACCCATGGCCAGGCAAAATGATGGGTCAATTTTGAAAAACATGGGTCATTAACAATCAAACCTTCACTTCAAACAGAATGACCCTCCACCCCACACATGACACCCCTACAGCATCCCGCCCCCCATACACACACAAATGAATAATTAAAAAAGCAAAAAATTAACAAACACATGTCAAGCTGTGTGTCTTTCAGTTGTTTTATTGTCTCTTTTAACATTTCGTTCTGTGGACACAGAGTCATGATCACTCAAAACCCACTCTATTCTTTCTTGGTAGCATGATGTTTTGTTTAAACAAACTTGGTTTTAGGGCCTAACACAATGAAATCTAACAGAGATCTGCTTCAACCAGTCAAACACAAAATCACTCCTCTAGTATTCGCTCATTCACCTTTTTTCCGGAAGTTTGATGCATACAACCTTACACTCTCACATTTCACATTTCCACAACCGATATCATCAAGAGCAAAACGACGCAAAACCCAACACGACAGCGAGCCTGACTATCTCTTCAGGTGACACTAGGTTTACAGTACTGAACCCACCCCAACCCCCACCCCCGCCCCTCTCTTTTTATTCTTCTCCGCTCTAGATCTCTTCCCTCTTTAAACCCGCCCCACCCCTATCCCTCTTTTATCCCTTTTTTCCCCCTTCTCCGCTCTAGATTTCTTGCCCCTGACACGCGGCACTTAGCTATTTTTAGAGACGACAGTTTGCTAGATCAGTTCAGTTCAGTTCAGTTCAGTTCTGAACTTGCTAGATCACTGACCCACTAAACGCTGGAGGAGGGGGAGGAAAGGGAGGGGGATACACATGCCGCCTTGCCGACATCTAAGAGAAGAGGAAAGGGGGAGAAAGGTTGGAGTGCGGGAGGCAGGAGTTGGAAGGGGCGTGGGGAAAACACGTGCCGGCTGGCTGATCTGGGAGAAGAGAGAGAAAAAACGATCGCTTCAATTTTCAGCTAGTAAGAGATAAAAACTAAACAGTTACCGCTTGCTTTATTCTTGCAAAACATTGAAGACAACGTCAACTGACGTTGGTTTTCTTCAGTTTCTTTTCTAAGCCTTTTCTTCGATGGCATCTTGATTCCGCACACGAGAGCGAGTCTGTGCAAGGTAAACTGATAGATGTTCGCTGATTGGTTGTCTGCTGACTGTTAGCCAATCACACAGAGCTATGCATCGATGCTAGGCAAAGCAGCAGTTTGGCGTCGGTTTTGGGCCGTGGTGTGGCCACATGTGCTTGGTGTGACTTAGTGGTACAGACGGACCGAGGATTGATACAAGTTGGCGATTTTATTACGCGCCCGGCTGGCGCATACACATTGAAAGTAACGCGCCATTCTGATCAAATATGCGCCAATGGCGTGGGCGCGCCAACAATCTGAAGCACTGAATAATTACTGCAGCTGGTAGTTTGAGATGTTGACATTTATTCACGTCATCCAAAAGCAAGTGCAAGAGAGAGATGTTGCAGTGTTTGTGGCCTTTCTATTGCGAAGCTGTTTGATTCCTCCCTGCCTTGAGCTGCCACTCCAATGTCGCCGCTGTGCTTGTTGCAGTGTTTGTGGCCTTTCTATTGCGAAGCTGTTTGATTCCTCCCTGCCTTGAGCTGCCACTGCAATGTCGCCGCTGTGCTTGTTGCAGTGTTTGTGGCCTTTCTATTGCGAAGCTGTTTGATTCCTCCCTGCCTTGAGCTGCCACTGCAATGTCGCCGCTGTGCTTGTTGCAGTGTTTGTGGCCTTTCTATTGCGAAGCTGTTTGATTCCTCCCTGCCTTGAGCTGCCACTGCAATGTCGCCGCTGTGCTTGTTGCAGTGTTTGTGGCCTTTCTATTGCGAAGCTGTTTGATTCCTCCCTGCCTTGAGCTGCCACTCCAATGTCGCCGCTGTGCTTGTTGCAGTGTTTGTGGCCTTTCTATTGCGAAGCTGTTTGATTCCTCCCTGCCTTGAGCTGCCACTCCAATGTCGCCGCTGTGCTTGTTGCAGTGTTTGTGGCCTTTCTATTGCGAAGCTGTTTGATTCCTCCCTGCCTTGAGCTGCCACTCCAATGTCGCCGCTGTGCTTGTTGCAGTGTTTGTGGCCTTTCTATTGCGAAGCTGTTTGATTCCTCCCTGCCTTGAGCTGCCACTCCAATGTCGCCGCTGTGCTTGTTGCAGTGTTTGTGGCCTTTCTATTGCGAAGCTGTTTGATTCCTCCCTGCCTTGAGCTGCCACTCCAATGTCGCCGCTGTGCTTGTTGCAGTGTTTGTGGCCTTTCTATTGCGAAGCTGTTTGATTCCTCCCTGCCTTGAGCTGCCACTCCAATGTCGCCGCTGTGCTTGTTGCAGTGTTTGTGGCCTTTCTATTGCGAAGCTGTTTGATTCCTCCCTGCCTTGAGCTGCCACTGCAATGTCGCCGCTGTGCTTGTTGCAGTGTTTGTGGCCTTTCTATTGCGAAGCTGTTTGATTCCTCCCTGCCTTGAGCTGCCACTCCAATGTCGCCACTGTGCTTGTTGCAGTGTTTGTGGCCTTTCTATTGCGAAGCTGTTTGATTCCTCCCTGCCTTGAGCTGCCACTCCAATGTCGCCGCTGTGCTTGTTGCAGTGTTTGTGGCCTTTCTATTGCGAAGCTGTTTGATTCCTCCCTGCCTTGAGCTGCCACTGCAATGTCGCCGCTGTGCTTGTTGCAGTGTTTGTGGCCTTTCTATTGCGAAGCTGTTTGATTCCTCCCTGCCTTGAGCTGCCACTCCAATGTCGCCGCTGTGCTTGTTGCAGTGTTTGTGGCCTTTCTATTGCGAAGCTGTTTGATTCCTCCCTGCC
>JAWQFJ010007423.1:12500-17500 GCA_034096865.1 Theodoxus fluviatilis
GCCTATGGTGTGTGGAGATGACAGATGTCAGTCAGGCCTATGGTGTGTGGAGATGTCAGTCAGGCCTATGGTGTGTGGAGATGACAGATGTCAGTCAGGCCTATGGTGTGTGGAGATGACAGTCAGGCCTATGGTGTGTGGAGATGACAGATGTCAGTCAGGCCTATGGTGTGTGGAGATGACAGTCAGGCCTATGGTGTATGGAGATGACAGATGTCAGTCAGGCCTATGGTGTGTGGAGATGACAGATGTCAGTCAGGCCTATGGTGTGTGGAGATGTCAGTCAGGCCTATGGTGTGTGGAGATGACAGATGTCAGTCAGGCCTATGGTGTGTGGAGATGACACATGTCAGTCAGGCCTATGGTGTGTGGAGATGACAGTCAGGCCTATGGCGTGTGGAGATGACAGTCTGGCCTATGGTGTGTGGAGATGACAGATGCCAGTCAGGCCTATGGTGTGTGGAGATGTCAGATGTCAGTCAGGCCTATGGTGTGTGGAGATGACAGATGTCAGTCAGGCCTATGTGTGGAGATGACAGATGTCAGTCAGGCCTATGGTGTGTGGAGATGTCAGATGTCAGTCAGGCCTATGGTGTGTGGAGATGCCAGATGTCAGTCAGGCCTATGGTGTGTGGAGATGACAGATGCCAGTCAGGCCTATGGTGTGTGGAGATGTCAGATGTCAGTCAGGCCTATGGTGTGTGGAGATGACAGATGCCAGTCAGGCCTATGGTGTGTGGAGATGTCAGATGTCAGTCAGGCCTATGGTGTGTGGAGATGACAGATGACAGTCAGGCCTATGGTGTGTGGAGATGTCAGATGTCAGTCAGGCCTATGGTGTGTGGAGATGACATATGTCAGTCAGGCCTATGGTGTGTGGAGATGTCAGATGTCAGTCAGGCCTATGGTGTGTGGAGATGACAGATGTCAGTCAGGCCTATGGTGTGTGGAGATGTCAGTCAGGCCTATGGTGTGTGGAGATGTCAGTCAGGCCTATGGTGTGTGGAGATGTCAGTCAGGCCTATGGTGTGTGAAGATGTCAGATGTCAGTCAGGCCTATGGTGTGTGGAGATGTCAGTCAGGCCTATGGTGTGTGAAGATGTCAGATGTCAGTCAGGCCTATGGTGTGTGGAGATGACAGTCAGGCCTATGGTGTGTGGAGATGACAGATGTCAGTCAGGCCTATGGTGTGTGGAGATGACAGCCAGGCCTATGGTGTGTGGAGATGACAGATGTCAGTCAGGCCTATGGTGTGTGGAGATGACAGATGTCAGTCAGGCCTATGGTGTGTGGAGATGACAGATGTCAGTCAGGCCTATGGTGTGTGGAGATGTCAGTCAGGCCTATGGTGTGTGGAGATGACAGTCAGGCCTATGGTGTGTGGAGATGACAGTCAGGCCTATGGTGTGTGGAGATGTCAGTCAGGCCTATGGTGTGTGGAGATGTCAGTCAGGCCTATGGTGTGTGAAGATGACAGTCAGGCCTATGTGTGGAGATGACAGATGTCAGTCAGGCCTATGGCATGTGGAGATGACAGTCAGGCCTATGGTGTGTGGAGATGACAGATGTCAGTCAGGCCTATGGCGTGTGGAGATGACAGTCAGGCCTATGGTGTGTGGAGATGTCAGTCAGGCCTATGGTGTGTGGAGATGTCAGTCAGGCCTATGGTGTGTGAAGATGTCAGATGTCAGTCAGGCCTATGGCGTGTGGAGATGACAGATGACAGTCAGGCCTATGGTGTGTGGAGATGACAGATGTCAGTCAGGCCTATGGTGTGTGGAGGTGACAGATGTCAGTCAGGCCTATGGTGTGTGGAGATGACAGTCAGGCCTATGGTGTGTGGAGATGACAGATGTCAGTCAGGCCTATGGCGTGTGGAGATGACAGTCAGGCCTATGGTGTGTGGAGATGACAGATGTCAGTCAGGCCTATGGTGTGTGGAGATGTCAGTCAGGCCTATGGTGTGTGGAGATGACAGTCAGGCCTATGGTGTGTGGAGATGACAGTCAGGCCTATGGCGTGTGGAGATGTCAGTCAGGCCTATGGTGTGTGGAGATTTCAGTCAGGCCTATGGTGTGTGGAGATGTCAGTCAGGCCTATGGTGTGTGGAGATGTCAGTCAGGCCTATGGTGTGTGAAGATGTCAGTCAGGCCTATGGTGTGTGGAGATGACAGATGTCAGTCAGGCCTATGGTGTGTGGAGATGTCAGTCAGGCCTATGGTGTGTGGAGATGTCAGTCGCCTATGGTGTGTGGAGATGTCAGTCAGGCCTATGGTGTGTGGAGATGTCAGTCAGGCCTGTGGTGTGTGGAGATGTCAGATGACAGTCAGGCCTATGGTGTGTGGAGATGTCAGTCAGGCCTATGGTGTGTGGAGATGTCAGTCAGGCCTATGGTGTGTGGAGATGTCAGCCAGGCCTATGGTGTGTGGAGATGTCAGTCAGGCCTATGTGTGGAGATGTCAGTCAGGCCTATGGTGTGTGGAGATGTCAGTCAGGCCTATGGTGTGTGGAGATGTCAGTCAGGCCTATGGTGTGTGGAGATGACAGTCAGGCCTATGGTGTGTGGAGATGTCAGTCAGGCCTATGGTGTGTGGAGATGACATATGTCAGTCAGGCCTATGGTGTGTGGAGATGTCAGTCAGGCCTATGGTGTGTGGAGATGACAGATGTCAGTCAGGCCTTTGGTGTGTGGAGATGACAGATGCCAGTTAGGCCTATGGTGTGTGGAGATGTCAGATGTCAGTCAGGCCTATGGTGTGTGGAGATGACAGATGACAGTCAGGCCTATGGTGTGTGGAGATGTCAGATGTCAGTCAGGCCTATGGTGTGTGGAGATGACAGATGTCAGTCAGGCCTATGGTGTGTGGAGATGTCAGATGTCAGTCAGGCCTATGGTGTGTGGAGATGACAGTCAGGCCTATGGTGTGTGGAGATGACAGTCAGGCCTATGGTGTGTGGAGATGTCAGTCAGGCCTATGGTGTGTGGAGATGTCAGTCAGGCCTATGGTGTGTGGAGATGACAGTCAGGCCTATGGTGTGTGGAGATGACAGTCAGGCCTATGGTGTGTGGAGATGACAGATGTCAGTCAGGCCTATGGTGTGTGGAGATGTCAGTCAGGCCTATGGTGTGTGGAGATGTCAGTCAGGCCTATGGTGTGTGGAGATGACAGTCAGGCCTATGGTGTGTGGAGATGACAGATGTCAGTCAGGCCTATGGTGTGTGGAGATGACAGTCAGGCCTATGGTGTGTGGAGATGACAGATGTCAGTCAAACCTATGATGTGTGGAGTTGTCAGTCAGGCCTATGGTGTGTGGAGATGTCAGTCAGGCCTATGGTGTGTGGAGATGACAGATGCCAGTCAGGCCTATGGTGTGTGGAGATGACAGATGTCAGTCAGGCCTATGGCGTGTGGAGATGTCAGTCAGGCCTATGGTGTGTGGAGATGACAGATGTCAGTCAGGCCTGTGTGTGGAGATGACAGATGTCAGTCAGGCCTATGGTGTGTGGAGATGTCAGATGACAGTCAGGACTATGTGTGTGGAGATGACAGATGTCAGTCAGGCCTATGTGTGGAGATGACAGATGTCAGTCAGGCAAATGTTGTGTGAGAACTTTTGTCTTGGCTTTGTCTGCTTGAAGGGCCAGTCTGCTTCAAAAGCATTTTTTTTTTTTTTAATTAGATAAAGCCCTCCCTATAAATAGTTGTGCTTAGGGTCACAGGTTGGCTCAAATGTTGTTATACTTCTTTTTTTGAAGAAACCCTTTTTTTGACTCACATGCGAAGCAAAAGTGAATCTATGTACTCAGCCGTGCCGGGCGTCCGGGCGTAAAAAACTACGTTGGATTTTTCTCGGAGACTATTAAGTCTATCAACACCAAATGTGGCATGATGGTGTATGATGACAAGGCCTCAAAAAACATACATAGTGACTTGACCTTGCTTCAAGGTCAAGGTCACAGGAGCCATAAATGTGGTCTCAAAAACAGTCATTTTTCACATTTTCCCAATTTTCTCCCACGTTATTGAGAATGGCGACCTTAGCTACAAGTGGTATATAGGTCAAAGCAAGCCCTATCTATTGATACCAGTTTGGTTGACCTTGCTTCAAGGTCAAGGTCACAGGAGCTCTTCAAAGTTGGATTGTATACATATTTTGAAGTGACCTTGACCCTGAACTATGGAAGATAACTGTTTCAAACTTAATAATTATGTGGGGCACATGTTATACTTTCATCATGAGACACATTTGTTCACATATCATCAAGGTCAAGGTCACTTTGACCCTTATGAAATGTGACCAAAATGGGGAAGTGAACCACTAAAAGTGACTATATCTCATGGTAGAAAGTGCCAATAAGCACCATTGTGCTTCCTATGTCTTGAAATAACAGCTTTGTGTTGCATGACCTTGGATGACCTTGACCTTGGGTCAAGGTCACATGTATTTTGGTAGGAAAAATGTGTAAAGCATTTCTTTGTGTATGATGTCATTGGTAGGTTTAGTTGTTTGACCTTGACCTTGAAGGTCACCTGAAGGTCAAGGTCATATAAAGGTCAAGGTCAAGCATGTGAGTCGTATGGGCTTTGCCCTTCTTGTTCCCATTTATGATTGGAAAATAAGTTTAGGATCTGCGGAAAGAAATAGGGTTGCTTGGATTACCTATAACCACTACTTTTTTCCCCAATAAAATTTACACTAATGGAGTAATGCATTCATGCTCTTAAACTTCACTGTCACTGAAAGGAATTTGCCAATATGTATCATAGAAATTGTCCCTGGTTAGCGTTGTCAGTATTCATCATCATCATCATCATCATCATCATGATCCTGACAGCTGTGAGGAGGATTTTTATGAATGAGTTTGATTATTAATGACTTCTGTGTCTTTGTGCAAATTTTCAAAGCAGTTCTCTGGAAAACAAATATAGTATGATTGCACAAAAACAGGAACAGTAAAACGCAAAAACCGTTCCCGGCATATGGCATGTAATATATAT
>JAWQFJ010007423.1:22500-35000 GCA_034096865.1 Theodoxus fluviatilis
TCTAGAGTGACACTTCAGTGAGTTTGCATGTGAACATTTTCACTGTGAGCAGCGAGCTAGACAGGCGAGTCCAGAACAAGACCTGTCCAAGCTGCCTGCAAGCTGCCTGCAAGCTGCTCGCTGTTGTTCCAGGCAACTGCGCTAGTGATTGGAGCAGGCAGGGTGGATGGAAATAGCAGTAGAACCACTCTGAAACCCAGGCCTGTACGGCAAAGGGAGACCACCACAGGAAAACGCATGCCTGTGTTGATGGATTCCCTCCCTTGGCTTGTCATGTCAGCAGCTTTCTGCTCCCCTTGCATCCATTTTCACTCTATCTGTGTTTGTAGCATTGAGTGACATGGGTGTTCAGGACTTGTCATGGCACTGACATTCTTCCCAAAGGTGGCAGTAAGGCTGATAGTGACATGATGTGTCATGACACTGACACATTCTTACCAGAGGTGGCAGAAGGGCTGACTGTGACATGGTTTGTCATGACACTAGTACACCCTTGCCACTGTAGGTAGTAGGGCTGATAGTGACATGACTTGTCATGACACTGACACATTCTTACCAAAGGTGGCAGTAGGGCTGACAGTGACATGACTTGTCATGACACTGACACATTCTTACCAAAGGTGGCAGTAGGGCTGATAGTGACATGGTTTGTCATGACACTATTAGACACTTGCCAAAGGTGGCAGTAGGGCTGATAGTGACATGGTTTGTCATGACACTATTACACACTTGCCAAAGGTGGCAGTATGGCTGAGAGAGTAATTAGGTCAAGGCCTGATTGGATTGGTGTTGTTGTTACAGCTGTCATGCAGCAGCCAACTCCTCATGCCATCACCACCATCACCGTCTCCACCACTGATGAAGGTAAGGGTCAGCATTGGCAGTACCTCACTCCTCTACTGGCTGACTGGTGTGTGTGTACAGCGTGTGTGTGTGTGTACAGCATGTGTGTGTGTACAGCATGTGTGTGTACAGCATGTGTGTGTGTACAGCATGTGTGTGTGTGTACAGCATGTGTGTGTACAGCATGTGTGTGTACAGCATGTGTGTGTGTGTGTGTGTGTACAGCATGTGTGTGTGTACAGCATGTGTGTGTGTGTACAGCATGTGTGTGTGTACAGCATGTGTGTGTGTACAGCATGTGTGTGTGTACAGCATGTGTGTGTGTACAGCATGTGTGTGTACAGCATGTGTGTGTGTGTGTACAGCATGTGTGTGTGTACAGCATGTGTGTGTGTGTACAGCAAATAATAATAATAATAATAATATGTTTATTTATAAGGCGCACTTCCTCCACACAGTCAAAAAAGTACATAGTGGAGCTCTAGGCGCACACACACAAAAGCACACACACATTATCATACAGTTTGAGCCTGGACATGAAACGCACATATGCACGTTATAATACAACATGCATCCTACACGTGAAGAAACACACACATGCATTATATACAAACATGAGCCTGAACATGAGCCTGAAACATTCAGCAAGTACGAAATATTTTCAATAGGACTTAGAGAACAAGTGGGTTTTCAGATTTGACCGAAAGGAAGCTGCAGTGTTTGCATGACGCACTGAGAAGGGGAGTCCGTTCCAGGTGGTAGGACCCTGGTATGAAAAAGTACGCTGACCAAATGTTTTTGACCTAACGGATGGAATTTTGAAGATGCGAGTGTCGCAAGAAGAGCGAAGTTGTCTAGATGGTGTGTAGATGTGAAGGAGTTGAGACAGATAGAGAGGAGCGACAGCAGAGACAGAGTTGAAGCAGAGGCAGGAGGTTTTGTATTGGATCCTAGCAGAGACTGGTAGCCAATGAAGAGAGTGGAGGATAGGAGTAATGTGATGAGACTTTCTAACTTTACAGATGAGGCGAGCAGCATGTGTGTGTGTGTGTGTGTGTGTACAGCATGTGTGTGTGTACTCAGACCTGGGTACCCGTACGAATTTTGCGTATTAATACGCGAGAAAAAATGGAATACGAAAATTACGCATGCCTCTGAAAAAATATGCTGAAAAAATGCAGCTTTTGCGTATTCGTAAATGTGCAATTTCGCGCGATACAAGTCCACGCCTGGCACGCGAGGCCTGTATCCAGAACGGCGATTTATCTTTTTAACACTCGATTTATCCCCTAGCCCCAGGTTATCTTGATCGGTGAGATAAGGTACGCTCGTCAGAGGATCCTAGGTTGGGCTTTGCTATATATACTGGTTTCCAGCCAAGGGAGAGCGGAACAGACAGTTGGAATCGTCTGAATTTAGAGATAAATCGGGGTTAAAATAACACGCCGTTCTGGATACGGGCCCTGTTTCCGTTAAAGTTTGAGTGGCACACACAGTCTGCGTCTGTGCGTCTGTGCGAGAACGCTCATGGTCATCATGAGTAGAGTAGATTCTTCAGCTTGCTTAGGCGTCCAGGGCCTGTCGCTGATTCTCGTGGCTCTCTGGCTGTATTTTCATTGTTCTTATGGATACTGGTCTTTTGACCAGGCTTAGTCTAGACCGTGTCTCTCTCTCTCTCTCTCTCTCTCTCTCTCTCTCTCTCTCTCTCTCTCTCTCTCTCTCTCTCTCTCTCTCTCTCTCCTTCTCCTCTCTCTCTGTCTCTGTCTGTCTGTCTGTCTGTCTGTTTCTCTCTCTCACTCTCTCTTTCTCTCTCTCCTTCCCTCTATGTGTGTGTGTGTGTGTGCATGTTTGTATGTATGTATGTGTGTGTGTGTGTGTGTATATTTCTTGGTTGTTTTATCCAACATGCACTGTACTGAAAATCATAGGCTTGATCACTTGAAGTTCCTGGAGGATATATGGTAAGCAAATTTTTTTGGAAGAGGTTCTGTAGCTGTGCGGTACGGCTACCGAAATTATTTTGTAGGTAGCCGTACGGCCTCGTACGGTTACCCAGCTGCGTGTTTGGATATATCAATAACATAACTCCATCCCACGTTTGACTTTCAACGGGTGGTCCCTACGCCCTAACTCCAGGGCCCAACGCTGATCTGACAAAAAGTAACAAGTCCGGGTTTAGGTGAAACAATGCCTTCTTTGTCCTTACCTCATCCAGGTCACGAGATGAATGCGGAGAGTGACTGCGGGTTCCACAGGCCTAGGGCCAGTGACCACCGCACTTTTCGCAGTGTGATTGCTCCACATTGTTCGTGTTTATTTATTCGGTTATCTGCAGCATGATGACTGCCCTGTGCTCCCAGAACTCTTTGACAGAACCCTTTCTAGCGTTCCTTTTGCCTTTTGACTGCTGCTCAAACTTTTGATTGTATGCGTTTCGGTAGCATCACCGTTTCTTCAGAGAAGATTAATTTGCGCAGTTGAATTGTGATTTTGATTGTTTAGCCGCTTGGATACGTTTGAATACTGTGTGTGTGATGCTCTAGTTGCGAACATAAACAGTGTAACAGTAACTACGGTGAAACTCCCCGGACAAGCAAAGTCAGTCAGGCGGGGTGGCGGGTGCGGCCTAGCCTGAGCGCTATCGACCACCATGAGGCAGATCGAGTGTGTGTGTGCGCTCAAGGGGGAGTTAACTCTTCACTTGCATTGCCTCTTTGTATGCAAACCAAAAGCAGCATTTTTGAAATTGTCGGTCCGCGCAAAAAATACGCACAGTTTAAAAAAAATATCTGAACCAGTGAGTACGCAGAGGCAAAATTTGGGATACCCAGGTCTGGTGTACAGCATGTGTGTGTACAGCATGTGTGTGTACAGCATGTGTGTGTGTGCACAGCATGTGTGTGTGTGTGTGTACCGCATGTGTGTGGTGTATGTGTACAGCATGTGTGTGTGTACAGCAGATGTGTTTATATGTTTGTGTGTGTGCACAGTGTGTGTTTGTGTGTGTGTGTGTGTGTGTGTGTGTGTGTGTGTGTGTGTGCACAGTGCATGTGTTTCTGTGTGTGTACAGCTTGTGTGTGTGTGTGCACAGCATGTATGTGTATGTGTGTGTTTGTACATCATGTGTGTGTATGTGTTGACAGTGTGTGAGTGTGTGTGTGTGTACAGCATGTGTGTGTGTGTGTTTACTGTGTGTGTGTGTGTGTGTGTCTGTGTATACAGTGTGTATTTGAATACAGTGCGCATGTGCGTGTGTGTGCACTTATATATTTTGTGTGTGTGTGTGCACTTATATATGTTGTGTTTGTGTGTGTGCATGTGCGCTTGTGCCTTTGCAAAGTTCGTGAGTGTGTGTGTCAGAGTGTGTGCAAGCATATGCACATTGTCGTGTACATGTGCAAGCATATGCACATTGTCGTGTACATGTGCAAGCATATGCACATTGTCGTGTACATGTGCAAGCATATGCACATTGTCGTGTACATGTGCAAGCATATGCACATTGTCGTGTACATGTGCAAGCATATGCACATTGTCGTGTACATGTGCAAGCATATGCACATTGTCGTGTGCATGTGCAAGCATATGCACATTGTCGTGTACATGTGCAAGCATATGCACATTGTCGTGTACATGTGCAAGCATATGCACATTGTCGTGTACATGTGCAAGTGATTCTTGATGAGTGGTGACACAGCATCTATGCATTGACCTGGACGCATGTCTGTGCCCATCAGTGACTAGAGATGTATCTGCTTAACTTGACCTGTCTGCACTTGACAGCTGGTCGGGTGAAAATCTCCAAGCAGCGCCCGCGATCACCACGCATCACGGGGGAGGACCGTCTGTCACCAGGCAACCGAACCGGCAACAACGGGCAGATCCAGCTGTGGCAGTTCCTGCTGGAGCTGCTGACAGACCACGAGTGCCGCGAGTGGATCGCCTGGGTGGGGGAGGACGGCGAGTTCAAACTCAACAACCCCGAGATGGTGGCGCAGATGTGGGGCCGACGCAAGAACAAGCCCACCATGAACTACGAAAAGCTCTCCAGGGCACTCCGCTACTACTACGACGGAGACATGATAGCCAAGGTAGGCTGGCTGTGTGAGGCATGATAGCCAAGGTAGAGTGTCTGGGTGAGACATGATAGCTAAGATTGGCTATGTGGCTGAGACATGATAGCTAAGGTAGGCTGTGTGAGACATGATAGCCAAGGTAGGCGGTCTGTGCGAGACATGATAGTCAAGGTAAGGTGTCTATGTGAGACATGATAGCCATGGTAGGCTGTGTGTGTGAGACATGATAGCCGTGGTAGGCTGTGTGTGTGAGACATGATAGCCATGTAGGCTATGTGTGTGAGACATGATAGCCAAGGTAGGTTGTCTTGATGAGACATAATGGCCAAGGTGGGTTGGTAAGAGACATGATAACCAGTGTGGATGTCTATGTGAGATACAAGCCAATATGGATTTGTATGAGACGCGATAGCCAAGGTAGATGTCTGAGAACATCATGACCAAGGTGGTTTAGTAAGAGAGAGAAAGGGGGATGGGGGGGAGGGGGGGGTGTCCTGCCTTGTCTGATCAGGTCTGCCTTGGTTTCGGTCCTCTCCTACCTCCCTCTTGTGTGTGGAGCAGTCCAGCGTTGTGGCTGACCGACGTCTGTTTGCTCTTTGCAGGTGCACGGCAAGCGCTTCGTCTACAAGTTTGTGTGTGATCTCAAGATGCTGCTGGGCTACACGGCGTGCGAGCTGAGTCGGCAGGTCCTGGAGTGTGCGGACCGCAAGATTCAGAAGAACGTGCTCCAGCGCCCCAGCTCCAAGCGCGTGGTCAATCAGAACACCCAGACCATCGGCTAGCAGCGTACTGCTGCTCTCTTCCCCACCCCACCCCACACCCCACCCCCACCCCTTGCCCTAGCTCACGTGACTGGACCCATGGAATTCCCCTCCCTGGTGGCTCTGGCTGCTGCTGGTCTGGTCTGGCTCCAGCCCCTCCGCCCGCTGTGGTCCTCTGGGAATCTGGAGTGGCCCGCCAGCACTTGGGTGGCTGCTGCTGTTCCGGGTGGCTGCTGCTGTTCTGGGTGGCTGCTGTCATTCTGGGTGGTTGCTGTCATTCCGGGTGGCTGCTGTCATTCTGGGTGGCTGCTGCTGTTCTGGGTGGCTGCTTCCGTTCCAGGTGACTGCTGCCATTCTGGGTGGCATTTATCATCCCAAGAGGCAGTGGTCAAGATAGATGTGTGAGGTTCTTCAAGATGGCAGTGCTGTAGACTGGATTGGATGGCTGTAGTATGTCCCAGACTGACCAGTGCAGACAGTGACCATCAGTGGTGGTGTAGAGGATTGAACATGCTCTTTAGGTGAACCAGCCAGAGGGAGAAATTTCCACGAGCTGAGGGCCTGGACAAGAAACTTTCATTTGTTCATTCATTCATTCAGGCCCTAGGGAGAGAGTGTCAGTGACCAATGAACAAAGACAGAGATGGAGAGAGCAGGGGATGTGAATGGAGAAGGCAGGCTGTGTCAACATGGCGGGAGCAACACCAACCCCCTGGGAGGGGGAGGGGGAGGCCTTGCTGATGATGCCAAACTTGGGGCTGGGCACAGACACGCCAAGACTTTGAGGGCAGGCACTGGCTGCAGAAAACCTTGTGACGGGATGGGGGGGAGGAAGGGGTGGGGGGGGTGTCATGGATGTTTTGATGGGATGGAGAAGGGGAATGTGGGTGGGTGAGTATTGTGCAGAGACACAAGGGACGCGTGTTGTTTGGAGAGTCTGTGTGTGTCGCTGTGTGTGGATGCCTCCTCTTGACCTGTTACCTATGACCTCTGATGGGAGGAGGATGGAAGAGGAGATAGAGTGGCTGTATGTGATGACAAGAAGCATGGGGAGAATTTTTATCACAGCAGACCGGGCGTCTTGTCTTTCAGGGAGCGGCTTCAGTACGACTGTGCCTTGTGTCTCCATGGTCTCACTCTAGTGCTCTCGACTTCTCTCTGTTTCCATTGGCACTTCCTTTCTGTCCTTCAGTACGACTGTGCCTTGTGTCTCCATGGTCTCACTCGAGTGCTCTCGACTTCTCTCTGTTTCCATTGGCACTTCCTTTCTGTCCTTCAGTACGACTGTGCCTTGTGTCTCCATGGTCTCACTCGAGTGCTCTCGACTTCTCTCTCTTTCCATTGGCACTTCCTTTCTGTCCTTCAGTACGACTGTGCCTTGTGTCTCCATGGTCTCACTCGAGTGCTCTCGACTTCTCTCTCTTTCCATTGGCACTTCCTTTCTGTCCTCAAGAAGGCGGCACGAAAGATTATTGCTTGGGGTGAATGGCAACCCAGCACGCCACGGAAAAAGCTTTCTTTGAACTTAGTGGAATGTGCTTTGTATGACTGAACGCTGTTGTGTTCCGCACTTTGTAGAGATCATGAAACCCTAGTGCCCTGGCCTGCTTGGGTGATAGGACTGCCCAGGCTGGTGATGGGAGCTGTGCATCCTAGGCCTTGCCTTGCTGTGTGTTGTCTCTCTGTCTGCTCCCTGCACGTGCCAGATGTGGGGAACAGCAGCCTGGCTGTTGTGAACTGCCGTGGCCTAGAAAATCTGGCACTCTATGGATGTCTGTGTGGTGGGGCAGTGATGGTGTTGAAATTTCTCAGTTGGCGTTACCATAGCTACCAGTGTTGCCATAGCTACCAGCGTTGCCATAGGAGCAGTAGGGAGAGGGTGTAGAGGAGGCCACTCGTACTACTGGCAGTGGAGGCAGTCGCCACAGGAGCAGTAGGGAGAGGCTGTAGAGGAGGCCACTCGTACTACTGGCAGTGGAGGCAGTCACCACAGGAGCAGTAGGGAGAGGGTGCAGAGGAGGCCACTCGTACTACTGGCAGTGGAGGCAGTCGCCACAGGAGCAGTAGGGAGAGGGTGCAGAGGTAACCGCTGCAAGTAGAGGAGGCCACTCGTACTACTGGCAGTTTGAAGAGTAGGCACGTGTGGAAGTGTGTTCATTCTCCTCGTCTTTCATGTCTCTCCCTCACATTGTGGGTGTGTGTGCAGGAGTGTGAGCAGGTGTGTGTGCAAGAGTGTGAGCACGTGTGTGTGCAGGAGTGTGAGCACGTGTGTGTGGTGACAACACGTCTCTGTAGCTCTGTATCCCATGTGCTCTTTACTTATGACTGGTGTGTCTGACTGCCAAGTAGCTGTTGTGGTGTGGCTGTAGCTACTGTGTGGCTGTAGCTACTGTGTGGCTGTAGCTACTGTGTGGCTGTAGCTACTGTGTGGCTGTAGCTACTGTGTGGCTGTAGCTACTGTGTGGCTGTAGCTACTGTGTGGCTGTAGCTACTGTGTGGCTGTAGCTACTGTGTGGCTGTAGCTACTGTATGGCTGTAGCTACTGTGTGGCTGTAGCTACTGTGTGGCTGTAGCTACTGTGTGGCTGTAGCTACTGTGTGGCTGTAGCTACTGTGTGGCTGTAGCTGCTGTGTGGCTGTAGCTACTGTGTGGCTGTAGCTACTGTGTGGCTGTAGCTACTGTGTGGCTGTAGCTACTGTGTGGCTGTAGCTGCTGTGTGGCTGTAGCTGCTGTGTGGCTGTAGCTACTGTGTGGCTGTAGCTGCTGTGTGGCTGTAGCTACTGTATGGCTGTAGCTGCTGTGTGGCTGTAGCTGCTGTGTGGCTGTAGCTACTGTGTGGCTGTAGCTACTGTATGGCTGTAGCTACTGTGTGGCTGTAGCTGCTGTGTGGCTGTAGCTACTGTGTGGCTGTAGCTACTGTGTGGCTGTAGCTACTGTGTGGCTGTAGCTACTGTGTGGCTGTAGCTACTGTGTGGCTGTAGCTACTGTGTGGCTGTAGCTACTGTGTGGCTGTAGCTACTGTGTGGCTGTAGCTACTGTGTGGCTGTAGCTACTGTGTGGCTGTAGCCCCTAAGTATCTGGAGCTACTGTATGGATGTAGCTACTCTGCAGCTGTGGCCACTGTTTGTGGAGCCAGTGTGTGTCTGTAGATGCCTGATTTCCATAGCTGCCTGGGTGAGTGTGGCAGAAGATGCCGGCAGTGTTCACATTCCACTGTGTTGTCTCGCCATCTCATCATTCGCCCCTCCCCCAGTGTGGCGGTGGTCTGACCGGGGTGGAGGCCTGTTCTGAGAGGCGCTGTGGTGCCCTTGCCTGCAGTGTCTGGAAGATTTTTTAGAATCTGTGTCACGGTGCTGTTCCTAGTGTGTGCTGCTGTGTTTAGTGTGTGCCTCTCTCTCTCTCTCTCTCTCATTGCAAGTAGCTGAGTTTCTGGCAGGTCTGACAGAATCTTCAGCCCTCAAGCCATATTGAGTCTGCCTCTGTATTTTCAGTGCTTTCCTTTCTCATTCCATCCCATTCCATTCTTGTGAGGGCTGCTAGCTTGAAACACACACACACACACACACACACACACACACACACACACACACACACACACACACACACACACACACAGACTTTTCAAGGATGCACACTCATAGATTTCTCCCTCAGTTTTGCACTTGCATTCCTTCAACACTGGGAGGAGGTCAAGTTTGGATGTTTCTGGAGGCACCGTACCAAAGTGAGGCAGGTTACCTGTGACCTGGTAGCATCAGCAAATGGCAGTAGTATCTTTCCACAGTGAGGAAATAGGAAAATTCAAGATAATTTGCCCTCTTCTATGTGAAGGTGGTTGTGAAGTAAGTGTGTGTGTGTGTGACTTCATGTAAATATGTGTGTCTGTGGGTGGGTGTTTCCATGTGCATGCACAGAATTTGCAGTGGTGCTGCCGTCGGAGGTCATGCTTTCTGCTGGGCAAGAGGGAGGTGTGTTCACTTCTCATGCTTGGCTGCACTGAGTTGGTGTGGATGTCTCTAGGAATCGCGGTCGTGCACCGGCATCACAGCACTGCACTGGTCTGACTTGGGCTCGAATGAGGAGCGGTGATGTGTGTGATGTGTGTGTGTGATGTGTGTGTGATGTGTGTGTGATGTTGTGTGTGATGGTGTGTGGGATGTGTGTGTGATGTTGTGTGTGATGTGTGTGGGATGTTGTGTGGGATGTGTGTGTGATTTTGTGTGTGTTGTTGTGTGTGTTGTTGTGTGTGATGTGTGTGTGATGTGTGCGGCTGTGGTGGCTGGCCTTTGTTAGTACATGACGGGTGGAAGTGAACTCAGCGATAGAGCTGTACATAGCGTTCCTGAAAATGAGATGCCTTCTATATATACTTTGTACATAGAACGTGTTCTGTCATCTTAGCCTGGGACTCTGTTGCCTCGTGACTAACATTGTGAAACTGTCCCAGTTCCCCGCTGCTGTGGTGGTGCAGTTCTTCTCACGGTGGTGGACTTGCCACAGACTTGGATTGTATGCCATGAACTGGCGTCTCTCCGACCTGGGTTTCTCTTTGGCCCGGACCTTTTGCTCTCCTGGCATTGACGAACGTGTGCTGCTATTGCTCCCTGTTCCGTGTCTGTAGATGGAACTCCTACCTGTGTTCTGTGTCAGTGGAACTTGGCAGACTTCAGATCCTGTGATGTCGGTCCAAGCAGGACACTGCCAGACCACTGTAGAGTTTTTTCAAAAGTCCCACACTTTTATGGACCATTGAATGCAGAGGTACTTGCATAAGGATGGCTTCCTGGTTTGAGTTGCTTCATCAATGTAGTTTTGGTTCCTCTGACTAACACGGATTACTGGTAGTGTGTTTGTCTCCTTGTGGCATGTTGTAAAGTCTCTGCAAGTCTGATTAATCTTTTGAAGCCTAGTTTGGTCATTTCTGATTTCTCATCAAGAAATCTTTTAGAGTCCATGATAGGTTCTTCCTGAACTTTCTGTTTTGCGTGTGGGTTGGTTTTTTGCAATTCCCTGTGCATGATTATTTTTAAGACATATTTTTAGTCCGTTTGTTCTCCGAAAGTCCAGTGAAATATTTGGAATCTTTGTGTAAATTTCTGTGTCCAGAAGAATTCTGTTGCTACATGACAAGTTGCTGTGCGGCATTTTCTGATCACATTACCAGTCGGATCCTTCAAGTTGCCAATGTCTCTTGCATACGTTCACAATAAACTTGTCCATCAACAAGCATATCTATGGTTTTTTGTGTGTGATTGCTGCGGGATCTTATCAAACTTGGACATTAAATTGGGTCAAGGTGAAAGCAAGAGGGCACTGAGGAGGTATATGAAACATTGCGTCAAAGTGAAAGCAAAAGTGGGGCACTCAGAAGGTATATGAAACAAATTGGGTCAAGGTGAAAGCAAGAGGGCACTGAGGAGGTATATGAAACTTAAATTGGGGCAAGGTGAAAGGTAGTGGGGCTCTGAGAGGGTATACAACACTGAAATTGGGCAAGGTGAAGGTTGTGGGGCACTCAGGAGGTATATGAAACTGAAATTGGGTCAAGGTGAAAGCAAGAGGGCACTGAGGAGGTATATGAAACTTAAATTGGGGCAAAGTGAAAGGTAGTGGGGCTCTGAGAGGGTATACAACACTGAAATTGGGTCAAAGTAAATGCAAGGTAGTGGGGTACTGGGGAGGTATTCAAAACTAAAATCAGGGCAAGATAAAGGAGCTCTGAAGAGTCAAAAACAAGGGACTGCCACGGCACTAGAATAAAAGTCTAAAACACGGTGAGGTTTTGATGGCCGCGTATAATACAAAACAAATACAAAACATTAGAAGGTAAAACAACGCAAATTTTCGGCTAAAAAGCCTTCATCAGGCGCACAATTAAAACTTACTGGAGGGCAAGGTGAAAGGTAGTGGGGCTCTGAGAGGGTATACAACACTGAAATTGGGCAAGGTGAAAGTTGTGGGGCACTCAGGAGGTATATGAAACTGAAATTGGGACAAGGTGAAGCTTGTGGGGCACTCAGGAGGTATGTGAAACTGAAATTGGGACAAGGTGAAGGTTGTGGGGCACTCAGGAGGTATGCAAAACTGAAATTGGGGCAAGGTGAAGCTTGTGGGGCACTGAGGGGGTATACAAAACTGAAATTGGGGCAAGGTGAAAGGTAGTGGGGCTCTGAGAGGGTATACAACACTGAAATTGGGCAAGGTGAAGCTTGTGGGGCACTCAGGAGGTATGTGAAACTGAAATTGGGACAAGGTGAAGCTTGTGGGGCACTGAGGTGGTATACAAAACTGAAATTGGGGCAAGGTGAAAGGTTGTGGGGCACTCAGGTGGTATACAAAACTGAAATTGGGGCAAGGTGAAAGGCTGTGGGGCACTCAGGTGGTATACAAAACTGAAATTGGGGCAAGGTGAAAGGTTGTGGGGCACTCAGGTGGTATACAAAACTGAAATTGGGGCAAGGTGAAAGGTTGTGGGGCACTCAGGTGGTATACAAAACTGAAATTGGGGTAAGGTTAAGCAAAATAGTGGGGCATTGAGGAGGTATACAAAACTGAAATTGGGGCAAGGTGAAAGGTTGTGGGGCACTCAGGTGGTATACAAAACTGAAATTGGGGCAAGGTGAAAGGCTGTGGGGCACTCAGGTGGTATACAAAACTGAAATTGGGGCAAGGTGAAAGGCTGTGGGGCACTCAGGTGGTATACAAAACTGAAATTGGGGCAAGGTGAAAGGTTGTGGGGCACTGAGGGGGTATACAAAACTGAAATTGGGGCAAGGTGAAAGGTTGTGGGGCACTCAGGTGGTATACAAAACTGAAATTG
>JAWQFJ010007423.1:40000-42302 GCA_034096865.1 Theodoxus fluviatilis
ATCTGCCTGCAGCACGAGGCCCTGTTGACAGCACGTGAGCTTAATGCACTGACCTGAACACAGAGAAAACTTCTACACCCCCTATTTTGAATACAATAAAATTGAAGGTCATCATCATCATAAAAAAATTATCATTATCATCATCATCATCATCATCATCATCATCATCATCATCATCATCATCATCATCATCATCATCATCATCATCATCATCATCATCATCATCATCCTCATTACATTTTTACTATCATAATCAATTTAGGATATGTGGCAAACTTACATTTCTGTCACAGGCAGAAACAGATGAGATATGGGAACAAATTGCAGACAAGGCTGCTTCACATACCAAAAGAAAAAAATCAAATGATTGTTCAAATTTTCTGGGATATTACACATAAAACCAGTTTTCATCACCTGCAGTTTGTTCTCATCCTTTGTCCAAACACATTACGGGCTGTGTACTTTTCAGCAGGGGATTTTCTCCACCACCACCACCACCCCCCTCCTGTCCCTTCCCACCTCCCCCCCCTTTCCTCCAACACCTCCCCCCCCCTCCTGACCCTTCCCACTCCTCTATCTCCTCCTCCCCCCCCCCCCCCCTTCCTCCAACACCACCACCCCCACTCCTGTCCCTTCCCATCCTCCATCTCCACTCCCCCCTTCCCCAACCCACCACACAGGATTAACTTCTCCTTTTTCTATCCCTCACCCTCCTCCTCCATAAACAGTGACAGAAAAAAGGCTGCAGATGCACATTCTAGTAAACTAGAGATTTCGCCTACCGGCAAAAGTATACACACTCACACGACACAACAACATGAAACTTCATAGGCACAATTCTAAAAATTACATCAAAAAGCAAACGGGCTCAAAATTAAATAACTTGTTTTTAAAACATGAATGTATAAAAGACATGTAGATTTGGTTTTCTGTCATTGTAAATGTAGAGGTTGATTATGGTCTAAGCAGCAACTGGTTTTTTAAGTAAAACGTTTGTCAAAAAGCAACAGTTATTCTGACCAGTAAGAACAACTAACAGCCGAAAAAACAGGATATTTACATACACGAAATCTTAGAAGGTTAAAATAGATGCAAGGGGGACAAATATGCTTATAAATAGAAACAGTATGTTCTCCTTGCCTTGAACATAAAAGCTGGGCTAGCAAGAAATCTGCTCTGACGAGCGTTCAGCTGAGAAAGCACACGACCGTTTGTGAAGAAAGCTTCACCTGCAAGCAAAATCATCACAGGCTATAATATAAAACATTGTTCGCATTGAACCTTTCCTGGGTGCCTACCAACAGACAGGAACTCGACTGCCTAGTTTCTTCAACACTGTACAATAACTCTTAACTCTGTACAATAACTCACAATATTTAGTTTTTTTAATACGCATTGACAGGTATGAATCACCTTGAGCAACATGACATAATTATGTTCCTGCATTAATATTAGTTAAGAGGTAATGCTGAAGAAAAACCAACCAAATGTTCTTTCATTTTCCGGTATTCTACTGACTTGGTGCTTCAGCTCTGTCACATACATGGGCAAGAGAAAGCACAGGAAAGTAAACAAAACCCCCAAAAAAACCTCAACAGTACAGCTATCCCCACACACAGTGACCACAGTGACCACAGTGACCACAGTGACAACGGACTGAAACGTTTACTCCATCATCGCTGTCTACATTCCCCCACCCAACCCCCACACCCCTCTTGTGTTTCCACGCCATACTACAACTCTGGAGAAACAACACGTCATGGTTGTCATGGTAACACTGTTTCCATGCCGACAAAACGGTGTCCTCAAATGCGCTTGACCTCGAAGTAAATGAAATCGATGAGGTAGACAGCGCCCAGCAGTATGACCTTGTGGAACAAATTCATGTCTCCAGGGACTGTAATGAATAAATAAAAAAATATATTAATATACCAATGAATACATACAAACATACACATATGCTTGAATGAATGAATGAATGAATAAATGAATGAATGAGTGAGTGAGTGAATGAATGAATGAATGAAGGAAGGAAGGAAGGAAGGAATACATGGATGGATGGATGGGAGGATTTATGAATTAACACACACACACACAAGTAGTTAGGGACTTGGCGGTATTGGCTCATTAATTAACGCCTCTAATTAGCCCACTGTTCACTTTTTAAAAATTGATTGGGTGACTGATGACTTTTAAGCTGAGAGGCAGGGAGGGGAGAGAATGCCAGGCAGCTGATTATAATGCAAAACCTGGCTTCTATTAAAAAAAATTGTTGGTATGCGCTATGCATATTGTCGGGGAG
>JAWQFJ010007425.1:0-2500 GCA_034096865.1 Theodoxus fluviatilis
AAACAGGACGCTGTTGTAGAGAAGGACAGAGTGGAAAAAAGGTTTGCGAAGTGATGAAAGGAAGAAAGCAATATTGATACTTTGTGATGCGGTGGGAAGGCAAAGTCTGTCCCCATTGTTGCATACTTCGTCTTCACCAACTCCTTGGCTACACGTCATCTCTCTCGTCACAACTGATCTGTCATACCTGTCCTGACAGACACACCTGTCCTGACAGACACACCTGTCCTGACAGACACACCTGTCCTGACAGACACCCCTGTCGTGACAGACACACCTGTCCTGACAGACACACCTGTCCTGACAGACACACCTGTCCTGACAGACACACCTGTCCTGACAGACACGCCTGTCCTGACAGACACGCCTGTCCTGACAGACACGCCTGTCCTGACAGACACACCTGTCCTGACAGACACACCTGTCCTGACAGACACGCCTGTCCGGACAGACACGCCTGTCCTGACAGACACGCCTGTCCTGACAGACACACCTGTCCTGACAGACACGCCTGTCCTGACAGACACACCTGTCCTGACAGACACACCTGTCCTGACAGACACGCCTGTCCTGACAGACACACCTGTCCTGACAGACACGCCTGCCCTGCCCTGCTCAGTCTGGGTCCTCTCTTCTCTCTCTCCTTCACCTTTCTCTCTCTCCTTCACCTTTCTCTCTGGACGTCTCCCTGCATGCTTCCACACTTTTGCCTCCTCTCCACTGCCACCCTTCCTCACCCCCACCCTAACTACACGTTGACATCTCCCGCACGTCTTCACCCCCTCTTCCACGTCTTTACTCTCACCTCCCCCCTTCCCTCTTTCCCCTTACTCCCCTCCACTGTTGTCCCCCTAGAGCGTGACCAACTTCCGGCGGGTGGCGAGCTAATTTCCCGCCAAAGGGCGTCCCCGCTTTAGAGCGACGTCTGGCGGCTGCTTTAGCGTGATGACTGTAGGGGACGTCACTCTGAGAGTAGTTTCCGGTCAGTCAGAGAGAGAGAGAGCGAGAGAGCGAGAGAGAGACAGAGACAGAGACAGAGACAGAGACAGAGACAGACAGAGACAGAGACAGAGACAGAGACAGAGATACAGAGAGACAGACAGAGAGACACAGAGACAGAGACACAGAGAGACAGAGACACAGAGACACAGAGACAGAGACAGAGACAGAGAGACATAGAGAGGGAGACAGAGACAGTGACAGAGACACAGAGACACAGAGACACAAAGACAGAGAGACACAGAGAGACAGAGAGACAGAGACACAAAGAGTCAGAGACAGAGACAGAGACACAAGGAGAAGAGCACTGTGGAGATGCGAGTCACAAGCAAATAGGGTGGTAATGATGGATTGACGAGAAGAAAACAGTCAAGGACGACAATAGGTGCAATACGTACCATTGAAGAAGAGATGTCTGACCGACTGAAGGCTGAGAAAGAGTTCATGATGCATGTTGCATGCCTCTGGCGCTGGGGGCGGGGCAGGGGGAGTCACTCGGAAGGCGAACTGACGGGCAAATCAGTGAGGAAGAAGTGCACATGACGGTGCGTTAGTGAGACTTGCAGGATTAACGTAGCAATGGCCGTCACTTCTTCAGCTAGAACATTTTGCCTGGACAAGCTGATGCACTGTCAATATTTTTTTCTCATGCATTCTGAGTGCTCGTTTAGCTCAACATGTAATTTGACCTCCAACTTGACCTTGGCCTTGACCAAGACCGTCCTTGAGGTCGATATTCACCTGAAGACGGAGTTATCACCCCTGCCCAACATCTGGGGGCATCTCCCGCCGGCAGGCGACAGTGCGTTCACGTGACCTCGCTTCAGTGTGTCGTGTGACCGGAAGTGGCCGTGCAGGGACAGGAGAAGGCAATTAGGTCGGTGTGCCCCCTGGTGGAGACAATGCCGCTCATTGGGAGCATGGTCTCTGCGTGCACTCACGTGACAGCGTTCCTCACGCCTGATTGGACGAAGTGAATCTCGCGAGATGGACGCAGCCTTTCCGTAATGGGGAACGCTACGTCCGCTCCCCGCCCCGCTGCGCATTCCTGGAGCAGCTCACCCGGAACTGATCCGCTCGGAGGCCTCTGATATTGCGCATGCGCAGAGCGATTGTGGTGAGTGTCACATTTGAGGACAGACGCATGCTCCGTGGCTGGAGGAAATGGTTTCATATTTCTGGACACAGGCTGCTAATGACGTCGTGATGAATCTCAGATTTGTGTTTTTGATAGAGAAAGTGATTTGTATCGCATTTACTTCATCTCTTCCGCGAAATGCTAAGACAACCCACCCAAACATACAGCACCTGAATAAAATGTAATGGTGGAACATCTCGATCCAAGCAGCGTGGACCTGCCACTGCCAGTGCTTGCTACACTCGGCGTCGTTACAACAAAAATGAGCAATTGTATCTCCTGCGCCCTGAAGAAAAAAACTCAACTGATTAATGCATCGTAAACATGTCTGTAAAAATAAGTGGGAAGAAACTGCCCATTTTC